>OY856186.1:6559632-6586553 GCA_963693315.1 Diogma glabrata | reverse complement strand
CCACTCCATCTACTCCATCCAATCCATCCAATCCATCCAATCCATCCACTCCATTCAATCCATCCAATCCATCCAATCATCCAATCCATCCACTCCATCAATCCATCCAATCCATCCAACATCCAATCCAATCCATCCAATCATCCAATCCATCCAATCCATCAATCCAATCCATCCAATCCATCCAATCCAACCAATCCATCCAAACCATCCAATCCATCCACTCCATCAACACCATCCAACCATCCAATCCATCCAATCCAACCAACCATCCAATCCATCAATCCAATCCATCCAATCCAATCCAACCACACCATCCACTCCATCCAATCCATCCAACCATCCAACCAATCCACCAATCCATCCAATCCATCAATCCATCCAATCATCCAATCCATCCACTCCATCCAACCATCCACTCCATCCAATCATCCAATCCATCCACTCCATCAACCATCCACTCCATCTACTCCATCCACTCCATCCAATCCATCCAATCCATCCACTCCATCACTCCATCCAATCCATCCACTCCATCAATCCATCCAATCCATCCAATCCATCCACCAATCCATTCAATCCATCCAATCCATCCACTCCATCCAATCCATCCACTCCATCCAATCATCCAATCCATCAATCCATCCAATCATCCAATCCATCCACTCCAACCACCCATCCAATCCATCCAATCCATCCAATCATCCAATCCATCCAAACCATCAATCCATCAATCCATCCACCCAACTACACCATCCAATCCATCCAATCCATCCAATCCATCCACCCATTCCAATCCATCCAATCCATCCAATCATCCAATCCACCACCATCCAACCCATCCAATCCATCCAATCATCCAATCCATCCAATCCATCCAATCACCAATCCATCCAATCCATCAATCCAATCCATCCAATCCATCAAACCATCCAATCCATCCAATCCATCCACACCATCCAACCATCAATCCACTCCATCCAATCCATCCAATCCATCCAATCCATCCAATCCATCCAATCCATCATCCAATCCATCCAATCCATTCAATCCAACCATCCACTCCATCCACTCCATCCAATCCATCCAATCCATCAATCCAATCCATCCAATCCATCCAATCCATCCAATCATCCAATCCATCCACTCCATCCAATCCATCCACTCCATCCAATCATCCAATCCATCCACTCCATTCAATCCATCCACTCCATCACTCCATCCAATCATCCAATCCATCCAATCCATCCACTCCATCAATCCATCCAATCCATCCAATCCATCCACTCCATCCAACCTCCAATCCATCCAATCCATCCAATCCATCCAATCAATCAATCCATCCAATCCATCCAATCCATCCAATCCATTCAATCCATCCACTCCATCCAATCCATCCACTCCATCCAATCCATCCAATCCATCCAATTCATCCAATCCATCCACTCCATCCAATCCATCAATCCATCCAATCCATCCAATCCATCCACTCCATCCAATCATCCAATCCATCCAATCATCCACTCCATCCACTCCATCCAATCCATCCACTCCATCCACTCCAACCAATCCATCCAACATCCAATCCATCAATCCATCCACTCCAACCAACCATCCAATCCATCCACTCCATCCAATCCATCCAATCCATCAATCCACCAATCCATCCAACCATCCACTCCATCACTCCATCCAATCCATCCAATCCATCCAATCCACCAATCCATCAACCATCCAATCCATCCAATCCAACCAATCCAATCCATCAACCATCCAATCCAACCACTCCATCCAACCATCATCCATCCAATCCATCCACTCCATCCAATTCATCCAAACCATCCACTCCATCCAATCCATCCAATCATCCAATCCATCCACTCCATCCACACCATCCAATCCATCCAATCCATCCAACCATCCACCACCCACCATCCATCCAATCCATCCACTCCATCCAATCCATCCAATCCATCCAATCCATCCAATCCATCCACACCATCCAATCATCAATCCATCCAATCCATCCAATCCATCCAATCCATCCAATCATCCAATCCATCCACTCCATCCAATCATCCAACCATCCAATCCATCCACTCCATCCAATCCATCCACTCCATCCAATCCATCAACCATCAATCCATCAATCCATCCAATCATCCAATCCAATCCATCCAACCATCCACCATCCACTCCATCCACTCCATCCACTCCATCCAATCCATCCAATCCATCCAATCCATCCAATCCATCCAATCATCCAATCCATCCAATCCATCCAATCATCCAATCCCAATCCATCCACTCCATCCAATCCATCAATCATCCACTCCATCCAATCCATCCACTCCATCCAATCCATTCAATCCATCCAATCCATCCACTCCATCCAATCCATCCAATCCATCCACTCCATTCAATCCATCCAATCCATCCAATTCATCCAATCCATCCAATCCATCCAATCCATCCAATCCATCCAATCCATTCAATCCATCACTCCATCCACTCCATCCAATTCATCCAATCCATCCAATCCATTCAATCCATCCAATCCATCCACTCCATCCAATCCATCCAATCCATCCAATCCATCCAATCCATCCACTCCATTCACTCCATTCAATCCATCCACTCCATCTACTCCATCCAATTCATCCAATCCATCCAATCCATCCACTCCATTCAATCCATCCAATCCATCCAATCCATTCAATCCATCCAATCCATCCACTTCATCCACTCCATCCAATCCATCCAATCCATCCACTCCATCCAATCCATCCAATCCATCCACTCCATCCAATTCATCCAATTCATCCAATCCATCCACTCCATCCAATCCATCCAATCCATCCAATCCATTCAATCCATCCAATCCATCCAATCCATCCAATCCATCCAATCCATTCAATCCATTCAATCCATCCAATCCATCCACTCCATCCAATCCATCCAATTCATCCAATCCATTCAATCCATCCACTCCATCCAATCCATTCAATCCATCCAATCCATCCACTCCATCCAATCCATCCAATCCATCCAATTCATCCAATCCATCCAATCCATTCAATCCATTCAATCCATCCAATCCATCCACTCCATCCAATCTATCCACTCCATCCAATCCATCCAATCCATCCACTCCATCCAATCCATCCACTCCATCCAATTCATCCAATCCATCCAATTCATCCACTCCATCCACTCCATCCAATCCATCCAATCCATCCAATCCATCCACTCCATCCAATCCATCCACTCCATCCAATTCATCCAATCCATCCAATCCATCCAATCCATCCAATCCATCCAATCCATTATATCCATCCAATCCATCCAATCCATCCACTCCATCCAATTCATCCAATTCATCCAATCCATCCACTCCATCCAATCCATCCAATCCATCTACTCCATCCAATCCATCCAATTCATCCAATCCATTCAATCCAATCCATCCACTCCATCCACTCCATCCAATCCATCCAATCCATCCAATCCATCCACTCCATCCACTCCATCCAATCCATCCAATCCATCCAATCCATCCAATCCATCCAATCCATCCACTCCATCCAATCCATCCAATCCATCCAATCCATCCAATCCGTCCAATCCATCCAATCCATCCAATCCATCCACTCCATCCAATTCATCCAATCCATCCACTCCATCCAATCCATTCAATCCATCCAATCCATCCACTCCATCCAATCCATCCACTCCATCCAATCCATCCAATCCATCCACTCCATCCAATCCATCCACTCCATCCAATTCATCCACTCCATCCACTCCATCCAATCCATCCAATTCATCCAATCCATCCAATCCATTCAATCCATCCAATCCATCCAATCCATCCACTTCATCCAATCCATCCAATCCATCCAATCCATCCAATCCATCCAATTTAGCTATCCAATCCTGTCTGTCTTGTCCTGTCTTGTCTAGCTATCCAATCCTGTCTGTCTTGTCTGTCTGTCTATCTAGCTATCCAATCCTGTCTGTCTTATCTTGTCTGTCTGTCTATCTAGCTATCCAATCCTGTCTGTCTTACCTGTCTGTCTATCTTTCTATCTATCCAATTCCTGTCTGTCTATCTTTCTATCTATCCAATTCCTGTCTGTCTATCTTTCTACCTATCCAATTCCTGTCTGTCTATCTTTCTATCTATCCAATTCCTGTCTGTCTATCTTTCTACCTATCCAATTCCTGTCTGTCTATCTTTCTATCTATCCAATTCCTGTCTGTCTGTCTTTATCTCTATCCAATTCCTGTCTGTCTATCTTTCTATCTATCCAATTCCTGTCTGTCTATCTTTCTATCTATCCAATTCCTGTCTGTCTATCTTTCTATCTATCCAATTCCTGTCTGTCTATCTTTCTATCTATCCAATTCCTGTCTGTCTATCTTTCTACCTATCCAATTCCTGTCTGTCTATCTTTATCTCTATCCAATTCCTGTCTGTCTATCTTTCTACCTATCCAATTCCTGTCTGTCTATCATTTTCTCTATCAAATTCCTGTCTGTCTATCTTTCTTTCTATCCAATTCCTGTCTGTCTATCTTTCTACCTATCCAATTCCTGTCTGTCTATCTTTATCTCTATCCAATTCCTGTCTGTCTATCTTTCTACCTATCCAATTCCTGTCTGTCTATCTTTATCTCTATCCAATTCCTGTCTGTCTATCTTTCTACCTATCCAATTCCTGTCTGTCTATCTTTCTACCTATCCAATTCCTGTCTGTCTATCATTTTCTCTATCCAATTCCTGTCTGTCTATCTTTCTTTCTATCCAATTCCTGTCTGTCTATCTTTCTATCTATCCAATTCCTGTCTGTCTATCTTTCTACCTATCCAATTCCTGTGTGTCTATCTTTCTTTCTATCCAATTCCTGTCTGTCTATCTTTCTATCTATCCAATTCCTGTCTGTCTATCTTTCTACCTATCCAATTCCTGTCTGTCTATCTTTCTATCTATCCAATTCCTGTCTGTCTATCTTTCTATCTATCCAATTCCTGTCTGTCTATCTTTCTATCTATCCAATTCCTGTCTGTCTATTTTTCTATCTATCCAATTCCTGTCTGTCTATCTTTCTATCTATCCAATTCCTGTCTGTCTATCTTTCTATCTATCCAATTCCTGTCTGTCTATCTTTCTACCTATCCAATTCCTGTCTGTCTATCTTTCTACCTATCCAATTCCTGTCTGTCTATCTTTCTATCTATCCAATTCCTGTCTGTCTATCTTTCTACCTATCCAATTCCTGTCTGTCTATCTTTCTATCTATCCAATTCCTGTCTGTCTATCTTTCTACCTATCCAATTCCTGTCTGTCTATCTTTCTATCTATCCAATTCCTGTCTGTCTATTTTTCTATCTATCCAATTCCTGTCTGTCTATCTTTCTATCTATCCAATTCCTGTCTGTCTATCTTTCTACCTATCCAATTCCTGTCTGTCTATCTTTATCTCTATCCAATTCCTGTCTGTCTATCTTTCTATCTATCCAATTCCTGTCTGTCTATCTTTCTATCTATCCAATTCCTGTCTGTCTATCTTTCTACCTATCCAATTCCTGTCTGTCTATCTTTCTATCTATCCAATTCCTGTCTGTCTATTTTTCTATCTATCCAATTCCTGTCTGTCTATCTTTCTATCTATCCAATTCCTGTCTGTCTATCTTTCTATCTATCCAATTCCTGTCTGTCTATCTTTCTATCTATCCAATTCCTGTCTGTCTATCTTTCTACCTATCCAATTCCTGTCTGTCTATCTTTATCTCTATCCAATTCCTGTCTGTCTATCTTTCTACCTATCCAAT
Organism: Diogma glabrata; assembly: GCA_963693315.1. Classification (NCBI taxonomy): domain Eukaryota; kingdom Metazoa; phylum Arthropoda; class Insecta; order Diptera; family Cylindrotomidae; genus Diogma; species Diogma glabrata. Next base: position 6,580,719 of record OY856186.1, on the reverse strand, counting down.
TCCTGTCTGTCTATCTTTATCTCTATCCAATTCCTGTCTGTCTATCTTTCTACCTATCCAATTCCTGTCTGTCTATCTTTCTATCTATCCAATTCCTGTCTGTCTATTTTTCTATCTATCCAATTCCTGTCTGTCTATCTTTCTATCTATCCAATTCCTGTCTGTCTATCTTTCTATCTATCCAATTCCTGTCTGTCTATCTTTCTACCTATCCAATTCCTGTCTGTCTATCTTTATCTCTATCCAATTCCTGTCTGTCTATCTTTCTATCTATCCAATTCCTGTCTGTCTATCTTTCTATCTATCCAATTCCTGTCTGTCTATCTTTCTACCTATCCAATTCCTGTCTGTCTATTTTTCTATCTATCCAATTCCTGTCTGTCTATCTTTCTATCTATCCAATTCCTGTCTGTCTATCTTTCTATCTATCCAATTCCTGTCTGTCTATCTTTCTATCTATCCAATTCCTGTCTGTCTATCTTTCTACCTATCCTATCTCTTTCTACCCATCCACTCCATCCAATCCATTCAATCCATTCAATCCATCCAATCCATCCAATTCATCCAATCCATCCAATCCATCCAATCCATCCACTCCATCCACTCCATCCACTCCATCTACTCCATCCAATCCATCCAATCCATCCAATCCATCCAATCCATCCAATTCATCCAATCCATCCAATCCATCCAATCCATCCAATCCATCCAATCCATCCAATTCATCCAATCCGTCCAATCCATCCACTCCATCCAATCCATCCAATTCATCCACTCCATCCAATCCATCCACTCCATCCAATCCATTCAATCTATCCAATCCATTCAATCCATCCAATCCATCCACTCCATCCAATCCATCCAATCCATCCACTCCATTCAATCCATCCAATCCATCCAATCCATCCAATCCATCCAATCCATCCAATCCATCCAATCCATTCAATCCATCCACTCCATCCACTCCATCCAATTCATCCAATCCATCCAATCCATTCAATCCATCCAATCCATCCACTCCATCCACTCCATCCAATCCATCCAATCCATCCAATCCATCCAATCCATCCACTCCATTCACTCCATTCAATCCATCCACTCCATCTACTCCATCCAATTCATCCAATCCATCCAATCCATCCACTCCATTCAATCCATCCAATCCATCCAATCCATCCAATCCATCCAATCCATTCAATCCATCCAATCCATCCACTTCATCCACTCCATCCCCTCCATCCACTCCATCCAATCCATCCAATCCATCCACTCCATCCAATCCATCCACTCCATCCAATCCATCCAATCCATCCACTCCATCCAATCCATCCAATTCATCCAATTCATCCAATCCATCCACTCCATCCAATCCATCCAATCCATCCAATCCATTCAATCCATCCAATCCATCCAATCCATCCAATCCATCCAATCCATTCAATCCATTCAATCCATCCAATCCATCCACTCCATCCAATCCATCCAATTCATCCAATCCATTCAATCCATCCACTCCATCCAATCCATTCAATCCATTCAATCCATCCAATCCATCCACTCCATCCAATCCATCCACTCCATCCACTCCATCCAATTCATCCAATCCATCCAATCCATTCAATCCATTCAATCCATCCACTCCATCCAATCTATCCACTCCATCCAATCCATCCACTCCATCCAATCCATCCACTCCATCCAATTCATCCAATCCATCCAATTCATCCACTCCATCCACTCCATCCAATCCATCCAATCCATCCAATCCATCCACTCCATCCAATCCATCCACTCCATCCAATTCATCCAATCCATCCAATCCATCCAATCCATCCAATCCATTATATCCATCCAATCCATCCAATCCATCCACTCCATCCAATCCATCCAATCCATCGAATCCATCCAATCCATCCACTCCATCCAATTCATCCAATTCATCCAATCCATCCACTCCATCCAATCCATCCAATCCATTCAATCCATCCAATCCATCCACTCCATCCAATCCATCCACTCCATCTACTCCATCCAATCCATCCAATTCATCCAATCCATTCAATCCAATCCATCCACTCCATCCAATCCATCCAATCCATCCACTCCATCCAATCCATCCAATCCATCCAATCCATCCACTCCATCCAATCCATCCAATTCATCCAATCCATCCAATCCGTCCAATCCATCCAATCCATCCAATCCATCCACTCCATCCAATTCATCCAATCCATCCAATCCATTCAATCCATCCAATCCATCCACTCCATCCAATCCATCCACTCCATCCAATCCATCCAATCCATCCACTCCATCCACTCCATCCAATCCATCCACTCCATCCAATTCATCCACTCCATCCACTCCATCCAATCCATCCAATTCATCCAATCCATCCAATCCATCCAATCCATCCACTTCATCCAATCCATCCAATCCATTCAATCCATCCAATCCATCCAATCCATCCAATCCATCCAATTTAGCTATCCAATCCTGTCTGTCTTGTCCTGTCTTGTCTAGCTATCCAATCCTGTCTGTCTTGTCTGTCTGTCTATCTAGCTATCCCATCCTGTCTGTCTTGTCTATCTAGCTATCCAATCCTGTCTCTCTTGTCTTGTCTGTCTGTCTATCTAGCTATCCAATCCTGTCTGTCTTATCTTGTCTGTCTGTCTATCTAGCTATCCAATCCTGTCTGTCTTACCTGTCTGTCTATCTACCTATCTAGTCTGTCTTTCTGTCTCTATCCATCCATTTATTCATTCAATTTATTCTTTCTGTCTGTCCATCCATCCAATTCATTCTTTCTTTCTTTCTGTTATCTTTCTGATAGCTATCTATCCTGTTTATCTTTCTATCTATCCAATTCCTGTCTGTCTATCTTTCTATCTATCCAATTCCTGTCTGTCTATCTTTCTATCTATCCAATTCCTGTCTGTCTATCTTTCTACCTATCCAATTCCTGTCTGTCTATCTTTCTATCTATCCAATTCCTGTCTGTCTATCTTTCTACCTATCCAATTCCTGTCTGTCTATCTTTCTATCTATCCAATTCCTGTCTGTCTGTCTTTATCTCTATCCAATTCCTGTCTGTCTATCTTTCTATCTATCCAATTCCTGTCTGTCTATCTTTCTATCTATCCAATTCCTGTCTGTCTATCTTTCTATCTATCCAATTCCTGTCTGTCTATCTTTCTATCTATCCAATTCCTGTCTATCCATCTTTCTATCTTTCTACCTATCCAATTCCTGTCTGTCTATCTTTATCTCTATCCAATTCCTGTCTGTCTATCTTTCTATCTATCCAATTCCTGTCTGTCTATCTTTCTACCTATCCAATTCCTGTCTGTCTATCTTTATCTCTATCCAATTCCTGTCTGTCTATCTTTCTACCTATCCAATTCCTGTCTGTCTATCATTTTCTCTATCAAATTCCTGTCTGTCTATCTTTCTTTCTATCCAATTCCTGTCTGTCTATCTTTCTACCTATCCAATTCCTGTCTGTCTATCTTTATCTCTATCCAATTCCTGTCTGTCTATCTTTCTACCTATCCAATTCCTGTCTGTCTATCTTTATCTCTATCCAATTCCTGTCTGTCTATCTTTCTACCTATCCAATTCCTGTCTGTCTATCTTTCTACCTATCCAATTCCTGTCTGTCTATCATTTTCTCTATCCAATTCCTGTCTGTCTATCTTTCTTTCTATCCAATTCCTGTCTGTCTATCTTTCTATCTATCCAATTCCTGTCTGTCTATCTTTCTACCTATCCAATTCCTGTGTGTCTATCTTTCTTTCTATCCAATTCCTGTCTGTCTATCTTTCTATCTATCCAATTCCTGTCTGTCTATCTTTCTACCTATCCAATTCCTGTCTGTCTATCTTTCTATCTATCCAATTCCTGTCTGTCTATCTTTCTATCTATCCAATTCCTGTCTGTCTATCTTTCTATCTATCCAATTCCTGTCTGTCTATTTTTCTATCTATCCAATTCCTGTCTGTCTATCTTTCTATCTATCCAATTCCTGTCTGTCTATCTTTCTATCTATCCAATTCCTGTCTGTCTATCTTTCTACCTATCCAATTCCTGTCTGTCTATCTTTCTACCTATCCAATTCCTGTCTGTCTATCTTTCTATCTATCCAATTCCTGTCTGTCTATCTTTCTACCTATCCAATTCCTGTCTGTCTATCTTTCTATCTATCCAATTCCTGTCTGTCTATCTTTCTACCTATCCAATTCCTGTCTGTCTATCTTTCTATCTATCCAATTCCTGTCTGTCTATCTTTATCTCTATCCAATTCCTGTCTGTCTATCTTTCTATCTATCCAATTCCTGTCTGTCTATCTTTCTATCTATCCAATTCCTGTCTGTCTATCTTTCTACCTATCCAATTCCTGTCTGTCTATCTTTCTATCTATCCAATTCCTGTCTGTCTATTTTTCTATCTATCCAATTCCTGTCTGTCTATCTTTCTATCTATCCAATTCCTGTCTGTCTATCTTTCTATCTATCCAATTCCTGTCTGTCTATCTTTCTATCTATCCAATTCCTGTCTGTCTATCTTTCTACCTATCCAATTCCTGTCTGTCTATCTTTATCTCTATCCAATTCCTGTCTGTCTATCTTTCTACCTATCCAATTCCTGTCTGTCTATCTTTATCTCTATCCAATTCCTGTCTGTCTATCTTTCTACCTATCCAATTCCTGTCTGTCTATCTTTCTATCTATCCAATTCCTGTCTGTCTATTTTTCTATCTATCCAATTCCTGTCTGTCTATCTTTCTATCTATCCAATTCCTGTCTGTCTATCTTTCTATCTATCCAATTCCTGTCTGTCTATCTTTCTACCTATCCAATTCCTGTCTGTCTATCTTTATCTCTATCCAATTCCTGTCTGTCTATCTTTCTATCTATCCAATTCCTGTCTGTCTATCTTTCTATCTATCCAATTCCTGTCTGTCTATCTTTCTACCTATCCAATTCCTGTCTGTCTATTTTTCTATCTATCCAATTCCTGTCTGTCTATCTTTCTATCTATCCAATTCCTGTCTGTCTATCTTTCTATCTATCCAATTCCTGTCTGTCTATCTTTCTATCTATCCAATTCCTGTCTGTCTATCTTTCTACCTATCCAATTCCTGTCTGTCTATCTTTATCTCTATCCAATTCCTGTCTGTCTATCTTTCTACCTATCCAATTCCTGTCTCTATCTTTCTATCTATCCAATTCCTGTCTGTCTATCTTTCTACCTATCCAATTCCTGTCTGTCTATCTTTCTATCTATCCAATTCCTGTCTCTATCTTTCTATCTATCCAATTCCTGTCTGTCTATCTTTCTACCTATCCAATTCCTGTCTCTATCTTTCTATCTATCCAATTCCTGTCTGTCTATCTTTCTACCTATCCAATTCCTGTCTGTCTATCTTTCCATCTATCCAATTCCTGTCTTTCTATCTTTCTATCTATCGAAATCCTGTCTGTCTATCTTTCTATCTATCCAATTCTGTCTGTCTGTCTATCCATCTAGCTATCTATCCAATTCTGTCTGTCTGTCTAGCTATCTATCTAATTCTGTCTGTCTGTCTGTCTATCTTTTTAATTCTGTCTATCTACTCTAACGAGATCTCCTATGTGATCAATCATGTTTTTTATACACAATAAGTTGCCTGTTTGAACTGCTCCTTTTTACTAATATATTCTTTCTTTTATTTCCAGTGATTCGACAGTGGATTGTATGGATGGGTCACAAATACGAACTGTAACAACTTTATCAAAAATTATACCTAAACAACGTTATGATAACAAACAGCCATAAATTGGAGTTTCGAAAAAGCCGGTAGCAAATTTAAATTTGGAATATGATGCAATCTTTGAATGACTGGATTACACGAAAAGCAGTGGATTTTACGAAAAGCAGTCAACAGTAACCATGGATGAATGAATGATCTTCTCTAAAAATATGATGACGCTTGTATTATTTATTTTTAATAAAAATTTTATTACTATTTGTAACATTTTCCTAAAGTCTGTTTTGTTGATTTTGAATTGTAATTTTATCATGGCTGTCCTCTGAATCGTAGCTGAATTAGCAAAAGGACCATTTTTCAACTAAAAACATTTTAGGTAAGTTATGAGGAACTTCCAACGACACATATAACTAGGTGGTGTAGTGGTTGAGGTGTCGTACATTGGATCAAAAGTTTCGGGTTCGATGTCTCCGGGCAAGTTAATTTTTCTTTTAAATTTTCTGTGGGTAATACATCTTCCAGTTGTTGTTTGCCGGTCACTTCGATTTCTGCTTATACAGTAGATGGAAAATTGCGAAAACCATCAAATGCAAATAAAATGAAAACGACTCAAGCTATTGAACTAAAACTTGCTGTGAGGCATTAATACAACATTAGCTTTCAGCTTTAAGCCATATATGAAGGGAATCGAAGAGATGGAAAATCAGGTTTCTAATCCCTAAACCGCTGACTCAATTGGGCTGAAAATTGATAAAATGGTAGCTCTGGTGGACCGGAGTACACAAAGCAAATTTGAACTGGATAGCTCCAACAGTTTTTGTTTTATTCGCGTTTGAAAATTTTCGAAGAAAATTTTAGAAAAAATGGAAAAATTAAAATCGTGTAATAGGCAAACAAAAACCAGAAGATGTATTATAAATCGGAAAAGGGTTCTGAACCCGGATCAAATAAATCGTGTCCCGGATAAAATAAATTAATCCGAGACGCCGGATAAATGGATAAATTAGAAATCAAATGAAAATTTTTAATATTTTTAGAAGCGTAATTTCGGGTCAAATATACGAAAAAATGAAATAAATAAATAGAACATTTTTATTATTTTAATGTTCTTCATTTTTGTTTCAAATTTTCCCAGTTTAATTTTCAATTTTCTTCATTTTTCTAAATAAATTGAAAAACTTTATTATTTTTGAAGAAAAAACCTTTTGACTATGACCGGGATCGAACTTGCACTCTACTTTACCAAAGTCGACATCGTAACCACTACACCACCAATTCAGTTATTCTGTTAATGTTGGAGGTTGAAATAATATTTAAATATATGCGGTTGAGAAATAATATTTACTCGCACATATAATTGAATTAAATTTCATTCAATTGATTAAAAAAAAAGTCTAGACGAATATTCGCACCCCGGACCATCCAATCCATAGACGAACATCACATCCACTGTTCCACTACTTTACTTATAAAAAAGAATAAAAAGTCATACTAAACTTAACTATGTTAAGTTAACTATGAAACTTACTTAGAAAATGATTATAAGATGATGCAAGCTGGTCTTGAGTTTCCATGATAGTTTTAAATCTTGTCTCGGTTCTGTAATAAAAAGAAAAAAATAAATTAGTATGAAACAAATATAATTAAATTAAAACTATTTTGCGTGTTTATTATAATTAAATTTATTTTGGTAAAGATTATATTGTCCATATAAACCCGGGCATTTTGTATGAAATAGATTCCTGGAGTAAAAAATCCAATAAAACTTATAACAGTTGTCAGAATTTTGAACCACAGAAAACAGCAAAAAATTCTGTTGCCACAAGATATGCTAACCGTCTTAGATTTATTTGCGTTATTAATGTATGAAATCGTGTTTTACTTCTTTCCAATAAATTCCAATAATTGTGCTGACACAGTGGGACTCGTTTTGGTGAAATTATAAGGGTTCTGCCCTTAGTGGCAGGGTGGAGGGAATTGAAGTATCTAACCGATTTTCATTGCTTCAGAATTTTGAGGAGTTTCCTCGTTTAAATGAAAAGAAGAGAATAAAGAGACATTGTGGAGAACGTCACTTAAAAAGTGGATTGTTTAATAATGAAAATGATGAAAAGTATTTTATTATTAAGCACCTGGGAGAAGGAAAAACTTTTCAGCAAGAGTCAGTTTTTTTTTTATTTCTAAAGAGATTGATATTGATCACAACTTACATAAAAGATGTGCAGAGGCTTAAGGCTAAAAAGTGGAAATTTACTTGTATTGAGTAAAGAACAAGGAGGTTGTGCTCTTCTTAAATCGAAAATGTTAAGAGGTCGAATTCCAATAGAAGTTAAGGAGCATGAGTACCTTAACTCGTCCAAAGTTGTTATATTCTACCAGAAGAAGAAATATTGGAAGGTCTTAAGGAACAAAAAGTAACAAAAGATTATAAATTACTAAATTTATTAATCAAAACAGGGAGCCAACACCAATGCATATTTTAAAATTTGCCACGATAAACAGGCCTGATGAGATTAAAGCTGGTTGGTTAAAACTCAAGGTTAGTATGTACCGAATCCTCTAAGATGTTATAATTGTCAGAGGTTCGGTCATTCGAAAATGCGATGTAGTCAGGCAGCAATTTGTGGAAAGTGTGCTGTGGTAGAGACAGAGGATCATGTAGAGGAGTGTTCATATATTAAATGTGTTTGAACTGTTTTGGAGGAAATATGAGCAGCAGCAGAGATCGTCCAATATTTATAAAAGAAAAACATATAGCTAGTATTAGAACCAGCGAACGAGATAGTTATCACCAGGCTAAGGAAGTTTTTCACAAATCTCAGCCTAATGTCGTTAGTCGTTACTATTAAAGAAAACCACTACACTGAATGTTTACGTGAGATCCCGAAAATAAATCTACTACAGAAGAAATTACAATTGAAACCGAAAGCAAATATGATCCAACACCAACCATCAGAAGTTCAACAACCGAATTCATCTATTTAACAAGAACAGAAACCGACACACACCAAACAATTTAATCAAAATTTAATGAATAAACAACAATAAAATTTACCTATTACAGAAACATCAATTTTACAAACAACACAACTAACCTTAAAACTAACACCAACAGTAATTTTGAAACCACAAACGAACAGTTCTAACTACATCACATCAAGAAGCAACGAAAAGTAACCATGTAAGTTTGCAAACTCAACAAACCAATCAAACAAACTTAGATATTAAAAAATAAAAACAGGATACCAAGTTAACATTACTAAATGACGTAGAGAGGGCAATCCTAGAGGATGCCCTAGATATAGTAGTTGAATAAACAACTATTATGCCTTTTCCTCCTATATTTCAGTATTATTAGTATTTACGATTATCAAGAATTGGAATTATACATTTTAGAATTTTTATAGAATTTATATTTTCTTTTATTTTATTTCCTTTGAAGAAAATTTGGGCAGAAATCTATTACCCCCATGCTGTGTACGTGTGCTGTGTATGTACCCCCGCTGTGAATGCAGAAGAGAGAGAATGTGCCTTGAGAGATCTTGATTGTTTGTTTGAATGAGAAAGAGGAAAAAGTGATCTTATAATTGATGGAGGTATGAATGCGCATTCGCGAATGTGGGGATATATATGAGAAACTGTGCGCGAAGGACCCGGTTGAATGGCCTGATTAAGAATAGCGAAATGGTTAGTTTGAATGATGGTACACCAACAGGTTAGCGAGAATGGGCGGAATAGCTAAATCGTGCAATCGATATCTCTTTAGTGTCGATTGACCTGGCTACCGAGATCACTTGGAATGTTAGTGAAGAGAATTTAGGTGGAGATCATTATATGATCGAAATGAAAGTAAGAGATAATAGGCTCTATCGGGATAAATGGGAATTAATGAATGAAAAGAAACGGGTGGATCGAATAAATGAGATTCTCACTGTGAATGATTTCGTTAACGCGGAACAACTTGAGTGTGAAATAGAGAGAATGAACGAAATATGCATCAAAACGGTTGCTATGAAAGATATTCGAGTGAAAGTTTGGTTTGGAATTCCAGTACTGGTATGAAAAGAAACGGATGGCTTTACGCAATTTTAACCGGTGCATTTGCACCGAAAACAGAATAACTCTGTCTAGAATGACAGCAAAGTTAAAGAAAGCCATCCGTAGTGCGAAAAGGAAGTGTTGGCGTAATTATGTGTCAGAAATTACACATAGGACGACTACACGGGATGTATGGCAAAAGAAGGAATGTGGTGTTGGAGGACCGTGAACAAGGGATTGAATTTATGAGAATGATCATGTATGTGAAAGTGATGATATGAGTGGCCCTTTTGAATGGAGTGAGTTCATGAAGGTATTACATAACTCTAAGTCTACTACCGTAGTAACAAACAGACTGAGTTATGGATTGATTCAGAAATTAAGCACGGAAGTAAAGACGGAAGTAAAACAAAATTTGTTTTCTGTGCCCAATAATGCATTCTTAATAGGGCATTTACATCCGGCCCCTATCAGAAATCACACCTGATTTCACTACTAGGGTGTGCCATATATGTCCTGATCCGGCCCGGATTTCAAAGACCTATCTCATCCCTAGTAATAAATGACCAGGGCCGGATCAGGACCGGATCAGAATCATATCTGATTTTCCAATTAAGGTATGCCCTATTTGTCCTGATCTGAGCTTTGTCGTAAAGACTACGCACGTAGAGGTAAGTATAAACATAGAATATTTTACAAACGAATATTTTGGACATTAGGAAAATGATGTACCTTTTTTTAAATTCTAAGTTAGGCATGTTTAGTGTTAATTATAATAAATTATTAATCAACGTCTCCGAATATCCGAAGATACCATGCCAACTAGGGATTGGGATTAAGTTTGAATAAATTAAGTTTCTCTAAGAAATTTATGGACGCTGACTTTAAAATTTTGAGGATTAAAGCTAACGAGGAAAACCCACGAAAGTAAGGCATTCCAGAAATGAGAGATTCTGTTGAAAAAGTCACGCTGAAAAGCAACAGTTCTGCACCTTCTTATATGAACCGTAAAAGGATGGGCTACAACATTTGCTCTGGTGTTACGCGATAGGTTTGCTAGTTCGCGTAAAATTGATTTAATCTCTGCAGAAGTTCGTTCATCCATAATGTATTTGTACAAAATTGTCAGATCAGCAACATTTCGTCTGTGCTGTAAAGAATCAAGCTCATTACTAAGAGTTGAGTTGCTAATCAGTTTAATAGCTCTGCGCTGAACAGAATCAAGTGAGGGGAAACTTTTCCACGGATATCAAAACCAATCTTAAATCAAAACCAATCTTAAAAAAAGAATCAAGTGACTTCAAAATACTATAATAAGCTCCACCCCATATGTGAGAACAGCACTCAATCCAGGGACGTATAAATGATTTGTAAATTAATAGAAGCTGTTCGCTATTAAAAAACTTACGACATCGTCCCAAAAAGCCCAATTTTTGAACAGCGTTCTTAGCTAAGTTAAAAGTGTGAGAATTTCATTTCAAATTATTTCAAAACTATGGATGGGGTCAATTGTTGAATCCAACAAATCGTTAATATAATTAAGAAAGAGAGTTGGTGTTAAAACAGAACCATGAGGAACGCCTGCATTAGTTGAAAAGACATCCGATGAAACATCATCAACATTGACCCGAGATTACCGCTCAGAAATAAAGTTTTGTATCCAAGATATAAGTTACTCATTCAAACCATAACATCTTAATTTGCAAATAAGATTGTTGTGCCAAACTTTATCAAACGCTTTGGCATTTTCTGAATGATGTTTTTACGAAAAAATTATGCGCATCATGTTGTGCGAAACTCTAGGAATTGGCTTAGGTAAGAAATTGGGTTCTTTTAGTGTAGAATTGTTACAGAAATAATTTCCCAGAAGGTTAGCATTTTCTTTTGGGTCAATGACCGGAATATCTCTATCAATTAGGGGAGGTAGAGAAGACTTACAAAAATTGCCTTGAACAGCCTTAACCGTTTTATAGAAATTACGTGAACCAGTGTGGTGTTCAACAAATTTAAAGGCTTTTTTCCTATTAAAGAGATTCTTTTCTGCATCTATTAATTTTCTACATATATTTCTCTCAATTCGGTACTGTCAAAGGTTTTCATGAGTTTTGTTTTCATTAAACTTTTGAAATTCCTTTTTCTTAATTTCAATTGCCTTTTTGCATTTTTTGGAAAACCATAGATCAGTCTTCGGAACGGTTAATCTATTGGAAATAAAACTCCGCATACCCTCAATAATAATCTCCGAAAAATTTAACTCAGCTATGTTAGGGTCTTGACCAGTAAAACAATTACGTTTCCAAGAAAACCGCTTAAAAATATCTCTAAGACCCTTCCAATTCGCAGCTTTATAGTGCCAAACAAGACGAAGATTGGCTATAAATTGTTTTGGAATTTGTAAATTTAACTGAGTAGAGATCAAATTATGATCTGAACCACCTAAAGGTTCTGATACTTTAAATTGTACCAGGTAAGGGTCATTTGTTAAAAACAAATCAAGTAAATTACTGTTTTGTCAAGGAATGTCAGGAACTCTGGCTCTGGCTCATCTATAATCTGTGTGTAATTATGGTAAAGAGCAAATACAAAAATTGTGCTAAAATGTAGTAGTGAATGCACTATTTGAACTGATCTGGTCCTGGTCCGGTTGTAGTAGGGCTGTCTGATCCAGTTTGGATAGTTTGAAACGTTTAATTACTGATTAGGGCCTGTTCAGTGTGCCTCATCTGGTCCCTATCGGTGAGCCTAATCCGGTCCGTATATATAAACGGAATCGAAGAGATGAAAAACCAGTTTTTTAACTCCCAAACCGTAAACCTATTCAATGCGACTGAAACTTATTAAAATAATAGCTCTGGTGGACTGGAATACCCCCAGCAAGTTTTAACTGAATCGCGTGAGCGGTTTTCGTTTTATTTGAACATTTTTGAAACTTTTAAAACATGGAAAAAAGTTCATGCTTTGTAACAGGGAATCAAAAACCAGAAAATGTATCATAAATCGGAAACACTTCTGAACCAGGCTAAAATAAATTGCTCCCTGAATAAATTACAAAATACTGCCTGGCTAAATTGAATGACTGATTAAAGCCTAAATAAATTCATAAATAAATTAAAACCTAAATAAAGAAAAAGCTTTAAACTTTAACTAGCATAGATCCCCAAAAACTTGATTTTCGAAAGCCGACATCTTCACCACAACGCCAGCAATTCATATATTTTCTCAATATTGGATGTTCCTTATTACTCAAGATATTACTTCGGTCTGAAAAGTATTACATTCTCGAGCCAAAAGTGAAATTCTTACCCCCATTTTTTGGCATTTCTCGAATCTCGACGTTTTATGACCTACTGATTCTAAAAAAGAAAAAAAATGTATGTCTGTTAGCCGGCCGGCCGGCTGTCACAACCGACGAAATCTAGAAAACCGCTGGGGGATTTCAAAAATCTTGTTTTCCAAAAATAGGTATGCTCAATAGGAATAGCTCAATCGGAATAGCCACATCGTCGTTATGTGTTCAATAATTGTCCGGAAGTGTGTCAAAAAATCGTCAAGTGTGTTAAAACAAGGAAATTTGCATATTTTTTGCTTAAAAAACGTTCATTTTAAGTGATTACGAACAAGAAAATTGAATTTGGAGAAATCTTGATGGTCGGGATTGGTATGTGCGACCAAAAACTGGATTATTGCATTATAAGTTTGTCAAAAAAATGTTGTCAAGTTTGCCAAAAGAATGATTTTCATTTTTATTTTGCTCAATTTGTTGGAAAAAAATGAAATTAATTATTTGTTTGACATGTAATGTAAGCAAACATGAAATTGAACATGGAAATTCTAGATTTTGTTATAATTTTTGAAATATGATAATATTAATAAATTATTAATTATTATAAATTATTAATATTATAATTAATTATTTATTAATAATTATAAATTATTAATAAATAATTAATTATTCAAATATTTTAATAACTGAAGTCATTTAATTTTAAACAATTAAAATTTACTGAAAGAAATTTAACGGACAAGCATGGGCAAACTTCTTTAGTTTCTCATGGCTTAGCAAAATTTAAGGAAGGTGATGTTGAACATTTTAATTTTGAATCTGTTGAAGTTTTACTAACTGAACAAAATAAATTTAAAAGAGAATTTTTGGAGTCAACAGAAATTTTAAAACATGATAATAGCATTAATATCAAAACGGATTTGAGGAAGATTAGTGATATTTATTTTCCTATTTTGAAAAAACATTTTTGTAAAAATTTATCTTAACCTTGTCAAAATTGTAAAAAAATTTTATCAACTATTCCTTTGATTTTTGTAAACAAATTTGTTCTGTCATTTTTAGCTTATATAAATGTTTTGTTTTCAGAAAGTTTTATTAACATAAACATTTTTTGAGATAATAGGGAAAAAAACTATTTGGTTTATATAATTTGTTAATATTTTAAATTTTTGCTTCAAGTTCATTTTTGTATTCATTTTTGATGGTTTTTTGAAGTTATTTTTATAACTTTTATTTGTTTTTTGTAAGTTATTTTCAAAAAAATTTTTTGTTTAAAAAAATTTTAAAATGTTGTTGTATGTTTATAGAATCCCTGAAGATGACTGTAATTAGCAGTCGAAATATAGGATTTATAGAAATAAATAAAAATTGTTTTAAATAATTTTTAAAAAAACAACATTTTCGACTATAAACACTTCAGTTATTAAAATATTTGAATAATATTAAAAGTCGAAGAGATATTAAATATAAATTGATTATATATTTATGATCAAAATTTGCATATAATTAATTATATACTAACTCTCTGAATATCCGAAGATACCATGCCAACTAGGGATTATAATCAATTGAGAATTAAGTTTCTTTTAGAAATCCTACATCAAATAATTTGAATCGTAAAAGGATGGGCCGCTACCGATGCTCTTTTATGACGGGATAGGTTTGCAGACTTAGGTGAAATCGATTTGATCTAGAGAATCATCAAATCAGCAACATTTCTTCTATGCTGCAAGGAATCAAGGTCATTAATACGATTAGAGTTACCAATTAATTTAACTGCTCTCTGCTGCACAGAATCCAGATACTTCAAACTACATAAGTACGCTCCACCCCATATGTGAGAACCACGATTCCATGCAGAGACGTTTAAAAGATTTGTATATTAAAAGAAGCTGTTCGCTACTGAAAAACTACGACATCGTCCTAAAAACCCCAATTTTTGACCAGCGCTCTTTGCTAGGCTAAAAATATGAAAATTCCACTTCATATTATTTTCAACCTCAACTCCTAGAAGTTTCACGAACTCTTTCTCCATCAGAACGTTGGAATCAAATTTCAATGGAAAAGGGTTGGATGTTGACAATCTTGAAAAATAGCAAACTGGACGTGTTTTGGACGTATTGAATTCAACACTGTTAGCAACATCCCAATCAAAGATCAACGTTTACTGAATCTCTCAAATTTGATCTAGACTTATTAAGCGCTAAAGGTGAATATGATCTGGGTGCAACATGAGATGCATGAAGAGTGCTATCATCAGCAAAACTATGGATAGGATTAATTGTTGAAACCAACAATTAATATAGATAAGAAAAAGAGTTGGGGACAAAGCGGAACTTTGAGGAACTCCTGCATTAGTCGAAAATACATCCGATGAAATCCCGTGAACATTGACTCGAAATTTTCGTTCAGAAATAAAGCTTTGCATCCAGGAAATTAGTGACTCATCTAAACCATAACATCTCAACTTGCATATAAGATTTTTGTGCCAAACTTTGTCAAATGCCCTGGAAATATCAAGAGCAACACCGAAAGTCTCACCAAAGTTCTCAAGGGATTTGTTCCAAAGATGAGTAACAAACGAAAGCAAATCTGTTGCTCTTCCCTTTCAGAAGCAGTATTGTCTTTCATTAAGTAATTTGGAAGACTCTAAGAAGCTCATTAAATTAAAATTTATATATTTCTCGAAACCTTTAGAAACTACTGACAAAATTGAAATGGGTCTGTAATTGGATGGGTAAGTTTACTACCCTTTTTTGCAACTGGCTGTACACTAGCAGTTTTCCATATTTCAGGAAAAATCCCTTTCTTATAAGACAAATAAAATATTTTAGTGAGTATAGGTGCTAGCTCCCTAGCAAATGTTTTAAGTATAGTTGGAGGAAAATGATCAGGCCCAGATGCCTTGTTGGTATTAATTTGTAAAAGCATTTTTCGAATAATGTTTTTACGAAAAATTATTCGCTTCATTTTGAGCGATGCTTTAGGAATAGGTCTAGGTTGGAAATTGGGTTCGACTAATGTAGAATTTACAGAAAAAAAATGTCCTAGCAAATTATCCTTTTCTTTTGGGTTAATAATGGGTATATCTCTATCAACAAGAGGAGGAAGAGAATATTTACAGAAATTGCCATGGATAACCTTAGCGGCTTTAAAGAAGTTACGTGAACCAGTTGGGTGCTCAGCAAATTTAGAAGCTTTTTTCAAATTAAATAGATTTTTTTCTTTATCTATTAGTTTCCTACACAAATTCCTCTCTTTTCGATACTCTAAGGTCTATCAGTTTTGTTTTTGGATAAACTTTCGAAAAGCCTTTTTTTTTAACTTTAATTGCTTTTTTGCATTTACTCGAAAACCATAGATCAACCTTCGGAATGATCGATTTATTAGGAATAAATCTACGCATATCCTAAACTATAATTTCAGACAAATTAATAGCAGCAATGTTTGGATCTTGACCAGTAAGACAATTATGTTTCCAAGGAAAACGTTTGAAGAAGATTTTAAGTCTTTGCCAAGCCGCCGCTTTATAGTCCCAAACAAGGCGGGGATTCGCTTTAAATTGTTTAGGAATTTGTATGGAGATCAAATTATGATCTGACCCACCTAAAGACTCTGATACTTTAAATTGTACTAAGTATTGATCATTTGTCAAAAATAAGTCAAGTAAGTTGCTACTTTGTTCAGGAATGTCAGGAACTCTGGTAAGCTGGTCTTTTATCTGAGTGAAATTAAACAGCTCACCTGTTTGCCTATCTCATCATTATTGGAGCTGTGTATGAACCATCCTTTATTATGAACATTGAAGTCCCCTAGAAGAATAAACTTGGCATTAGGATACTGAGCCAACCTATCTATCTTTTCAGATAGATCATGAAATAAATTAATGTTCTCAGGTGAATTAGGAGAACGATACAGTCCAAAAACAAACTTTGATTAGGGCAACTAATTTTTAAAGACACCATATTGTGGTGTTTAGTGTTTAATTCAAATTTTTTAACCCTCACATATGGAATAAAATTTCGAACATGAACGCAAACACCATGTTTGTTGTAGAATGAAGATTCTAGATCAATTAGGACAAATATATATAAATATATATACTCTTATCTAATGTTACGGCTCTTCCACTGAGAATCGTTTCTGTTAAAAAAAGAATATCTGGAGCCCTCGAACACATAAATGTCATCGCAATATTGTAAATTCACACAATATTGTGAATTTCGTATTATGTAACACCAATTTGGTGAAAATTCAAATGAAAATTTTGGAAAAATTTTATTTTTAGAACGAGAAATTATGTACCTGACAAACTTTCGTTTTAGATTACGAACTAATTAAACATTTTTTTTTTTTGAAAAAAAAGTGGTAAAAGTGAGGGTAACCCCAACAGCGCCATCTTTGAAGTTTTTTTTTTAAGTTTAACACACTTTTAAAAAATTATTAAAAAATTTTAAGTAATTTTTTTTATAAGTCCTATCAATTACCTTTCCAATGAGCTATAAATGACTTAAATCGGTTTAATCAATCGTTAGCAATCGATATTCAAAGATACTCATGTTTCACAAACCCCTAAAACTTTGCCGCCACCCTGTGTCATCCCTAGAGCGAAATTTAATTTTTTAAAAGAAATGGTATTTTTTATTTTTTCATTGGCTATCTGTGTATGAAATTTTATCGAAATCAGAGGGGGTCGGGAACATCGATGTTGCGGTGACGTGAAATTGCTTCACAATATTGTGAATCTGACAAGAACAATATAGTTACTGTCAAAATCACAATTTTGCTTTATGTTGTGTTGACTTTTTTATACAAATTTCATCGATTGGCGTAAAAATTAATTTATAACGCAAAATTAAGTCTTTAATAATATTAAATAATCATATTTTTATATAAATATCATTAAAACATATTTATTTATTAAATATATTTTTATTTTATTTTGCATCTTTTAAGATGATATACACTGAGAAAGCCAGCAGAAGACATAACAAAGATGTCTCTGGAGTGGAACCCGCAAGGGAAAAGAAGAGTAGGAAGACCAGCAATGACCTGGAAGAAAACGGTGCTAGCCGAAGCAGAACATATCGGAAAGACATGGCTAGAACTGAAAACAATTGCCCCCAATAGAGTTAGATGGCCCAGCCTAGTAGACACCCTATGCTCCTAAAATGGAGATAAAGGAAGAAAAAAAAAAGATGAAAAAAGTTGGTTGTCAAAAGTACGAATCTAGTACCAAAAATCTGTTATAATTTTGTAAAAATTTGTTATAATTTGTTTGACACAAATATTTGTTACAGAATACCATTTTTAAACAAAGATGTTAAGCATTTTGGTGAAATTGACAATATTGTCGATTGACAAATATGTGTTCGGGAATAGGGCCCCAGGATGGCAACGTTCAAGATATTGGTGGACCGAGTTGAGATTAATGTTTGATTAAATTGATTGATTTGATTGATGAGTTAGACATTTCAACTCAACGTTTATGGTTTGAATTTCAATCACATTTAAATGCAACCAAATAGATAGATAAATAATAAAATTTTACTTGAGTAGAGAGAAAAGAAAAAAATTGCATTCAAATTAAAAACAAAATCTAAACTGACAAATTAACAGCTCGAAAACTTGAATCTAAGTCTAAGTTCCGGCTGCCAAATCGACAATTCAAACTCTGAAAGCGCTATTGAACTGTGAAATTACAATTGAAATTGAAATAATGAAGGTAAACAATCAACAAAAACGTAAAAACTGATATAACAAGCAAAATGAATTGAAACCTAAAAGTTAAATTTAAATTTAAATAAAATATAACTTATCTTAAGCAACTTGTTCCTTATGTTCATTTAAAATAATTCCTTATTTTGAAATTTTCCTCTGTTGTGTTATAGCTTTCTCTGGTGTCTAATCCAGAAATCTCAGAAATTGCATTACTTTTCAGCTATAAACACTTTAATCCAGTATACTTTTCACGACCTTCAATTTTAATTTTTTTATGTAAAAAATCCTTACCTAAAACAAGATAAAAAGATAATTAAATTAAAGGAAAATTGAGTTAATTTACTGTTACAATAAAATAAAATTATTATAAAATTAAATAAAAGTAAAATATATGGAAAAAGAATTTAAATTTTTATTTATATTTAAAAAAAAATTGACTCGAAAAAAAACAACTCTATATTCTACGGTTGCTTTGATTGAATTGATTTTGTTATAATTTTTGCGATATTTTTAGAATTTTGGAAACAGTTTTTTGAATTTTTGATTTGGAAGAAGTTTCAATTTTAAAGTTTGTAATATTTTGAAATAAAAATTGAGTTTTGAAAAAAATTTGTATTTTTGATTTTGTTATAATTTTTGCAATATTTTTAGAATTTCGGAAAAAGTTTGTATTTTTGGTTTTGTAAATTAAGAAATTTTGGAATAATTTTAAAATTATGAAAAATGTTTCAATTTTTGATTTTTTAAGAATTTTCGGAATATTTTTAGAATTTTGAAAAAGTTTAAATGTTTGATTTTATTATAAAATAATTTCGGAATTTTAAAACAAGTTTGTATTTTTGATTTTGTTATACATTTTGGAATTTTGAAAAAAGTTTGAATTTTGGAATTATGAATTTTTGCAATATTTTTGAAATTTTGAAAAATTTTAATTTTTATTATAATTTTTGGAATTTTGAAAAAATTTGTATTTTTGATTTTGTTATAATTTTTGCAATTTTTTAAAAGTATTGGAAAAAGTTTCAATTTTTGATTTTGTTATAATTTTTGGAATGTTTTTAGAACTTTAAATAAAAGTTTAAATTTTTGATTTTATTTTAATTTTTAGAATATTTTTGGAATTTTGAAAGAAATATGAATTTTTGATTTTGTAATATTTTCTTGAAACGCTAAATGGTGACGTTTTTGAGTAGTTTGATCTGTTTCCGGCAATAAGTTTCCGGCAATGTATTAATATTTTGTGTTTGTTTTGTATTAAATTTCTAAAATGAGATAAAAAATACATGTACTTTAACAGAGAGTTTTATGTTTGATAAACATCGCTGCCAAAAACTAAAAACAATGTCCTCATAAAAGGTTTTTGAGGAAAACTATATCAAAATCCTTTACCCAGACCGATGTCTTGATATCTCAGAACTGTGAGATTTCAGCCCCTTCATATTTTCACAGTTAAAATAATATTTGTACATATCACCAAGTGTCACAAATATATAATTTAACTCTGAACATATAATTAACGTCATTAACCTTAACTCAGATAATTAATTAAATTATAAAACTATCGCCTACGCAAGTAATTGAACACCCGACTAATAACGTTTTTAATAAAAATATCACTACTACTATAAGATATTTACTACAAATTAGTGAAAATACAACAAGGAAAAAAATCAATTGAGTTTATTTATTATAAGACAGATAATTAATTACCACCAACCTACCGATGAGGTACCACACAAAATTTATGACACTAATTTAATTCTATTCATTTATAAAATTTAATGTTCACTAATTAAAAATCTAATCCTTTCAGATCATGTGACGAAATTAATGACCAAATCATCATAGGATTTTACAGAAACTCTTCTGGTCAACAACACTTTAGCTGTTATAACTTGCATTTGTTTAATGATCTACTAACGGAAAAAACGTTACGACGCATTTGTCATCAAAAATTTTACTCGAACATACAAATTACAATTACAATTTTCGGTGAGTGAGTTAGTGACATTATTTATTTCACTCGCTTATCATACAGAGGTAGTATGAATCACGTCTCGCGTCGTCAAAATATCAAATTTAATAAATAATGTTGCTTTGCTGTACTAACAAATCTGCTGTTGCACCAGTTTTTAAAATTTAAAAAAAAGTTAATATATTTTAAAATGTGTTGTTTTCTTTTGCTTACTGTTCTTTTTACTAAACCATTTTAATAACCTGTTAACCTTTAGTTGTAACTGTTAAATGCAATTAAGTTAAAAGATATTAAGTCTCCTAATCTAAGCTTAAGTTTCAA
>OY856186.1:6402132-6554632 GCA_963693315.1 Diogma glabrata | reverse complement strand
ACGTGTAAAAAGCGTCTGTTCTCCATGGTAGGGGTGGCTTGGAGCGGGCGTCTGTCTTGGATCAAGCGGCTCGCTATATAAACGTCCAAAAAGGTTGTTTCTGGTGACCTTAAGATGCAGAACGAACCATTCACGAAAATTTGGGTGACGACCACAGAACCATTCCCAGAAGCCATGGATGGATCAAGCATGCCTTGATGCTATTCAATACAAAAGAGATTGCTATCTAAAATGTATACAAGGACGCAACGCCCGATTCACAAAGGAAAACTATAAACAGGCAAGACAAGCCGTTACAAAGCTATGTAGACGAACGAAGAGAGAATTATCATGATGCAAATGTTATCACAAAAGAAGAATCATGGACTAAAAGACTTACATTGGAATCAATTTTCATTTACCACAATAGACGGAAATCAATTAATTTTAGGTCAGATTTTGATAACTTAAACCCAGCATATACACAATTTCTCAAATGTCAACACTAATTTCACCACCATGGTAAACCGGTCAATGGTTCACATCTTGGCTAACTCTTTGTTAAAGTACAAGTAGTACAAGTATTTTTTATCTCTGTTTAAAAATTTATTACAAAACTAACACGAAACATCAATACGTTGCCGGAAAATTATAATCAAAATTCCAAAAATATTGTTAAATTAAATAAAATCAAACTTTTCAAAATTCCAAAAATTAGAATAAAATCAAATATTTAAACTTTTTCTAAATTCCAATAATATTTCAAAAATTCTTAAAAATTCAAACTTTTTCCAAAATTCTAAAAATATTGCAAAAATTATTACAAAATCAAAAATGCAAACTTCAAACCAAAAATATTTCAAAAACTATAACAAATTCAAAAATTTCCATGTCCAATTTCATTTTAAATTACATTTACGTAATAAAAACAGCTACATTTTTTTCCCCAAAAAATTGGCTAAAAAATTAAATGAAATCATTTTTTGACACACTTGACATTATTTTTTGACAAACTTATAAAGCCATAATTCTCAATAATAATAATAAAACTTCATTTCAAACAAACAATTAATTTTATTTTTTTTCCAAAAAATTAGGTAAAAAAATAAATAAAAATCTTTCTTTTGACACACTTGACAACTTTTTTTTGACAAACTTATAATGCAATAATCTAGTTTTTCATCCCACATACCAATCCCGACCATTAAGATTTCTCCAAATTTAATGTTCCTACTCGTAATCACTTAAAATGAACGTTTTTTAAGCCATATTTTTGGACATTGAACATTTGCTATTTTTGACACACTTAATGATTTTTTTGACACACTTCCGGTACAGTTATCGAACACAGCGTCCTTTCGGACCTGTCCCTTGAGTATACCTATTTTTAGAAGAAAAAAATTTTGAAATACCTCCATCGGTTTTCCCTGCAGCGTAGGTAATGACGGCCGGACGGACGGCCGTCAGACAGACATACATTTTTTTTTGTTTTTTTAGAATCAGGAGGTCCTAAAACGTCGAGAAATGTCAAAAAAAGTAGGGGTAAGAATTTCACTTTGAACTCATGAATGTAATACTTAGGTCTTTCAGACCGAAGTAATAGCAAATTTTTACAAAAATTTGCTGAAACAAAACAAAAATGTAGTTGCCAATAATCCAGCCGGTTGCATATTCCTTGATCCTGTGACGCACTGTCTTTCTTAAATATTAAAGCCCATACATAATTATATGAAGGCTCGTTTCTTCAAGGAAGCAATAGCGTCTTATCATCAAGGATTATTTCACAGCTAAGATTGAGAGGGCTACCGTTGAATGAATACAGTTTATCCGCCAACACCCCTAAGACGTCACCTTGGCTAGTGATATCTCACTGCTATTGCTAGTATCACATACCATATCTCACGTTAACTCGTATGTCAATAGCAGGGACTGGAGTACTTGGATTGGACTGAAACTTATTAAAATAATAGCTCTAGTGGACTGGAATACACCCAGCAAGCCTGAGCTGAATCGCGTCAGCGGTTTTCGTTTTATTTGAACATTTTTGAAACTTTTAAAACATGGAAAAAAGTTCATGCTTTGTTACAGGCAGTGTTTCGAACCCAGAAAAATTCGGGTGCAGGTTCAGGTTCGGGTTCAATACATTGAAATTTAGAGGGTTCGGGTTCGGTTCGGGTTTGGGTTCGGGTTCAAATTTGTCACAAAAAATAATTATTTTTTCGAAAATTTTTTATGAATTTATTATTTTTTATGTTACATTACATACCGTATTTATGTTACACACATATTTATTTTGGAAACAAATTTTCATTTAATTCTCACTATTCACTATTCTCTACTGAAACAAATAATAACCAAAATAATCTTGTTAGAAACAAAAAAAATTCTGCGAAATATGAAATTTCTTACGCAAACTTCCTAAATTTCCTATATTAAAAATTGAACCTGAACCGTGTTTTTGATTGGGTTCGGGTTCGGGTTCAGGTTCACATAATTCTAAAAAAATCTTGAACCGGAGCGGGTTCAGGGTTTAGGTTCGGTTCGGGTTCGAAACCCTTGTTACAGGGAATCAAAAACCAGAAAATGTATCATAAATCGGAAACGGTTCTGAACCAGGCAAAAATAAATTGCTCCCTGAATAAATTACAAAATACTGCCTGGCTAAATTGAATGACTGATTAAAACCTAAATAAATTCATAAATAAATTAAAACCTAAATAAAGAAAACGCTTTAAACTTTAACTAGCATCGATCCCCAAAAACTTGATTTTCGAAAGCTGACATCTTCACCACAACGCCAGCAATTCATATATTTTCTCAATATTGGATGTTCCTTATTACTCAAGATATTACTTTGGTCTGAAAGATCCAAGTATTACATTCTCGAGCCAAAAGTGAAATCCTTACCCCCATTTTTTGGCATTTCTCGACGTTTTATGTATGTCTGTCTGCCGGCCGGCCGGCTGTCACAACCGACGAAATCGAGAAAACCGCTGGAGGGATTTCAAAAATTTTGTTTTCCAAAAATAGGTAAGTTCAATAGGAATAGCCATAACGACGATGTGTTCAATAATTGTCCGGAAGTGTGTCAAAAAATCAAGTGTGTCCTAACAAGGAAATTTGCATATTTTTTGCTTAAAAAACGTTCATTTTAAGTGATTACGAATAGGAACATTGAATTTGGAGAAATCTTGATCGTTGGGATTGGTATGTGAGACCAAAAACTAGATTATTGCATTATAAGTTTGACAAAAAAATGTTGTCAAGTGTGTCAAAAGAATGATTTTCATTTTTATTTTACTCAATTTGTTGGAAAAAAAATGAAATTAATTATTTGTTTGACATGTAATGTAAGCAAACATGAAATTGAACATGGAAATTCTTGATTTTGTTATAATTTTTGAAATATTTTTGGAATTTTAAAAAAAGTTTGTATTTTTGATTTTGTTATAATTTTTGCAATATTTTTAGAATTTTGGAAAAAGTTTATGTTTTTGCTTATGTTTTAGAATTATATTTTTAGAATTTTTAAAAAGTTTAAATTGATTTTATTATAAAATAGTTTCGGAATTTTAAGAAAAGTTTGTATTTTTGATTTTGTTATACATTTTGGAATTTTGAAAAAAGTTTGAATTTTGGAATTATGAATTTTTGCAATATTTTTAAAATTTTTAAAAATTAAAATTTTTGATTTTATTATAATTTTTGGAATTTTGAAAAAATTTGTATTTTTGATTTTGTTATAATTTTTGCAATTTTTTAAAAGTATTGGAAAAAGTTTCAATTTTTGATTTTGTTATAATTTTTGGAATGTTTTTAGAACTTTAAATAAAAGTTTAAATTTTTGATTTTATTTTAATTTTTAGAATATTTTTGGAATTTTGAAAGAAATATAAATTTTTGATTTTGTAATATTTTCTTGAAACGCTAAATGGTGACGTTTTTGAGTAGTTTGATCTGTTATAATTTTCCGGCAATGTATTGATATTTTGTGTTTGTTTTGTATTAAATTTCTAAAATGAGATAAAAAATACATGTACTTTAACAGAGAGTTTTATGTTTGATAAACATCGCTGCCCAAAACTAAAAACAATGTCCTCATAAAAGTTTTTTGAGGAAAACTATATCAAAATCCTTAACCCAGACCGATGTCTTGATATCTCAGTACTGTGAGATTTCAGCCCCTTCATATTTTCACAGTTAAAATAATATTTGTACATATCACCAAGTGTCACAAATACATAATTTAACTCTGAACATGTAATTAACGTCATTAACCTTAACTCAGATAATTAATTAAATTATAAAACTATCGCCTACGCAAGTAATTGAACACCCGACTAATAACGTTTTTATAAAAGATATCACTGCTACTATAAGATATTTACTACAAATTAGCGAAAATACAGCAAGAAAAAAAATCAATTGAGTTCATTTATTAAAACAGATAATTACCACCAACCTACCGATGAGGTACCACACAAAATTTATGACACTAATTTAATTCTATTTATTTATAAAATTTAATGTTCACTAATTAAAAATCTAATCTAATCTAATCCTTTAAGATCATGTGACGAAATTAATGACCACATCATGATAAGATTTTACAGAAACTCTTCTGGTCAACAACACTTTAACTGTTATGACTTGCATTTGTTTAATGATCTACTAACGGAAAAAACGTAACGACGCATTTGTCATCAAAAATTGAACTCGAACATACAAATTACAATTACAATTTTCGGTGAATGAGTTGGTGCCATTATTTATTTCACTAGCTTATCATACAGAGGTAGTATGAATAACGTCTCGCGTCGTCAAAATATCAAATTTAATAAATAATGTTGCTTTGTTGTACTAACAAAACTGCTGTTGCACCAGTTTTTAAAATTTAAAAAGAAAGTTAATATATTTTAAAATGTGTTGTTTTCTTTTTCTTACTGTTCTTTTTACTAAACCATTTTAATAACCTGTTAACCTTTAATTGTAACTGTTAAGTGTAGTAACTCGCATTTAAATTAAAAGATATTAACTAATCTAAGCTTAAGTTTCAATTAGATTGCGTTTATATTTCTACAAATTGAATAAATATTTTTATTACCATGACGGGATTTAATATTTTGTTGATATTATGTCTATTATTTTAACCGAGTGTCAGAACTAGTTTCTTGCTTCTTTGCATTGGGTCGATGCTCAATTATATTAAAGCAAAAAAGTTGTATTATTGAAAAACAGGACAGCGGATTATAATCTAAATTTCAACTATTTATCTAAACAGCAAATATTTTAAAATCACAAAACTAAAATAAATATAAAAATTAAATTATTCAAAGAGACCTGCAGGATGTTTGAACGGAGTACACGAAATCAATATCTTACAATTCTACTACGTAAGTTGAATTTAAAACTATTCTTTAGAGAAAAAATTAAAACAAAACTTTTTTTATACAGTCAATTTTAGCTCTTTAAATTCTGGTTTAGTAATTGGATGGCCATCATCCACATTTCCATCACTACAAGCAAATGAAACGTCATTACCTTGTGGACCATTTACACTAGATGAACTATCGCCTGTTATTTCAATCCTTTTTTTGGGTGGCCTAATTGGAACACTACTTTTTGGAGTTATTGTAGATTATATTGGACGACGAAAGACAATGATTTTAGCATCAATTCCACAAATTGTAAGAATATCTAAATTTAAAACTTAAATTATAATAAATTAATCAAATTATTATTTTTCAGGTTAGTTGGTTGTTAATTCTGTTCGCTCAAAATATTTACTATCTATTAGTTGCCAGGTTTTGTGCTGGACTTGGCAGTAGTGGTATTATGACATCTTTCACAATATATGTTTCAGAATTTGCCGATCCTAGAATTCGAGGGAAACTAGAATCATTTTCATACTTAATTGGCTATGCTGGAACACATATAGCTTTTGCTTTGGGAAACAATTTCTCGTATCATATTTATTCCACGATTTATGTGCTTGTTCCAACAGCATTTTTGATATCTGTGCTGTGTCTGCCTGAAACGCCAAGTTTTTTGATACGAACAAATAAAATAAAACAAGCTAAGGAAAGCTTAGCATTTTTTCGAAGTATGACAACAAATTCTTTTGATTTAAGTGATTATTATAATAAAGAGTCAGATTTGTTAATGAAACATAGTAATATGAAGGAAGGAGAAGCATCAAATAATCATAAACAGAGACTAGAATGGAGAGATTTTGGTAAGTGTTAATATAAAGTGTAAACTGTTTTTGCTATTTTAATTCAATATTTTGTATTTAATTAGTAACACCAAATGCGAAACAAGCATTACTGATTGGAATTGGTTTGGTATGTCTCAACCAACTATCCGGTGGAGTTGTTATAATAAATTATGTCTCAACAATTTTAGAAAATCAAGGCTCATTTTTAAATGCAAGTCAATCATCACTTATTATTTCATCGGCTCAAGTTTTAGGCGCATTACTTTCAATTATATTAATTGAAAGATTTGGAAGAAAGCCTTTGCTTGCGTTTTCATCATTAGGAGCAGCAACTGGATTGACTGTAATGGGAATTTACATGTATTTAAAAACATCCGATTATGACATGGAAAAATATTCAGTTTTGCTAATATGCAGTCTTGCTTTGTTTACATTCGTTATACCCTTGGGATTGGCGATTTTACCGATTGTGATTGTTTTTGAAATTATGCCGGAAAAAGTAATTTGACTTTGTTTATCTATCCAAGACAAGTTTTAGTTTACCAATTATTTTTTTTTAATTGAAGATTCGTGGCGTTGGGTGTTCAACATGCGTGTCATTGATTTGGATCCTTAGCTACATAACTACAAATTATTACTATGCATTAACACAAATAATAGGGACACATGGATGTATGTTTATTTTTGCGGGATTTTGTTTTACTGGAGCTATTTGTGTAATTGTTTTTCTAAAGGAGACGAAAGGAAAATCATTACAAGAAATTCAAAGAATGTTATTTGAATAAGACAACAAAATTAAAAATGATTGTAACTTATAATATTAATATATAATAACAATAATGAAGGATGGCGAGGATTTGTTTTTCTTGATTTTTTTCCGTGTAGTTCAATCTCTGTTATTGGCATACGAGTTCGTCATATATCACATACTACTCTCAATATGTGTGCTGTCACTAGTTCAAGTCATATCTCATGGGTACAGACCGATAAACTACATTCAGTTAAAGGTAGCACTTTCAAACTTGGTTATGGAGTATTCCTCTGTGATGCCTCGATATTGTTTGCACAACGAAATGAACCACCATTGGAGAAGAGTGAAGAATTGAAGAGTGGTTTCAGTTAAAATTTAGTTTGAAGCACGAATTTCCAGCAAAATAGTACTATTAAACATATACTTACAATTACTCCTAAATTTTTCTGATTAATTTTCTTCAGAAATCCGATCATACAGAATCTGTGTACTATAGTATTCTGAACTAAACTCAGTCAGGAGTAGTGCAGATAGAAAACCGTATACTCCTTCTTAGTCATGCCTTGAAACATTCTGAAACAAAAAAAAAATCGGTTTTAGAATATACTAACCCAACCAATACATACAATATTCACTTAAACTAAATTAATATGTAGTGTAGCATCAATTAAAATGTCATACAATTTATAGAACGTTTAATGACGTTTTTGCAAAGCATTTGTGAAGCGTCAAACATTTTGGCAACTGTACTAAATTTTAGTTGATGCTCCAAATTGATTTAATTGAACCAAAATTTTAGAATAGATCAAATAATTTTTTCAACAGCGTATTCGCTAATTTTTCGAAACTCTCCGATGATTTTAGAGTGTCTATAAGATCACTAGAGGGAGAGAACCGCAATAAGAGTTTCGAATCGAAATGTTTTTCGTTTCGGTTAACGGTTTCTACAAAATAGCTGTTAGAGCGGCAAATTGTTACAGGAAATGGCTGTCGATTCACATTTTCAATTCAAAGCGTATAACCTTGGGTAGCGAAACGTCCACGCCGTGCTACCTGGGTAACGCTAACAGAATTAGGTTGCTGTAGTTGAGAGGAGCAGAGTAAATACTGCTTATACACAATGATTCGGCACCATGGCACCATGGCGACTCACTATATAAACGTGTAAAAAGCGTCTGTTCTCCATGGTAGGGGCGGCTTGGAGCGGGCGTCTGTCTTGGATCAAGCGGCTCGCTATATAAACGTTCAAAAAGGTTTTTCCTGGTGACCTTAAGGTGCAGAACGAACCATTCACGAAAATTTGGATGACGACCACAGAACCACTCCCAGAAGCCATGGATGGATCAAGCATGCCTTGATGCTATTCAATACAAAAGAGATTGCTATCTAAAATGTCTACAAGGACGCAACACCCGATTCACAAAGGAGAACTATAAACAGGCAAGACAAGCCGTTACAAAGCTATGTAGACGAACGAAGAGAGAATTATCATGATGCAAATGTTATCACAAAAGAAGAATCATGGACTAAAAGACTTACATTGGAATCAATTTTCATTTACCACAATAGGCGGAAATCAATTAATCTTAGGTCAGATATTGATGACTTAAACCCAGCATATACACAATTTCTCAAATGTCAACACTAATTTCACCACCATGGTAAACCCCGAACCCCGAAATATTTGAAATAAAATAGTAAAAAAAAATTCATGGTCTATTGCTTGGTAATAGTTTTTGAATAAAAACTATTGCATAATTGTATTATACATTCTAAAGACCAGTTTTATGATACACCTGTAAAAAGGTATATCATAAACGATAATATAAAACACATAGGCCAATTTCGGATTGGTTTTTGTGAAACAATATATTTTGATTTGAATTGAATTGAATTGAATTGAATTGGAAATGAATTTGATTTTGAAATATTTTCTTGAAACGCTAAATGGTGACGTTTTTGAATAGTTTGATCTGTTATAATTTTCCGGCAATGTATTAATATTTCGTGTTTGCTTTGTAATAAATTTCTAAAAAGAGATAAAAAATACATGTACTTTAACAGAGAGTTTTATGTTTGATGTTCGCAGCGATGTTCGCTGCCCAAAACTAAAAACAATGTCCTCATAAAAGTTTTTTGAGGAAAACTATATCAAAATCCTTAACCCAGACCCGATGTCTTGATATCTCAGAACTGTGAGATTTCAGCCCCTTCATATTTTTACAGTTAAAATAATATTTGTACACATCATCAAGTGTCACAAATATCTAATTTAACTCTGAACATATAATTAACGTCATTAACCTTAACTCAGATATCTAATTAAATTATAACTAATTACGACTAATAACGTTTTTATAAAAAATATCACTGCTACTATAAGATATTTACTACAAATTAGCGAAAATACAACAAGGAAAAAAATCAATTGAGTTCATTTATTAAGACAGATAATTACCACCAACCTACCGATGAGGTACCACACAAAATTTATGACGCTAATTTAATTCTATTTATTTATAAAATTTAATGTTCACTAATTAAAAATCTAATCCTTTAAGATCATGTGACGAAATTAATGACCAAATCATCATAGGATTTTACAGAAACTCTTCTGGTCAACAACACTTTAACTGTTATGACCTTCATTTGTTTAATGATCTACTAACGGAAAAAAACGTAACGACGCATTTGTCATCAAAAATTGAACTCGAACATACAAATTAAAATTACAATTTTCGGTGAGTGAGTTAGTCCCAATATTTATTTGACTCGCTTATCATACAGAGGTAGTATGAATAACGTCTCGCGTCGTCAAAATATCAAATTTAATAAATAGTGTTGCTTTGTTGTACTAACAAAACCGCTGTTGCACCAGTTTTTAAAATTTAAAAAAAAAGTTAATGGGCTATTATTTTGAAAACGTACATCGAAAAAAAACAACTATTTTTTAAAAATCTGAAATTTTGATATTTTGTTGGTATTGACGAAAGGAAAAAAGTGATTTCTGCTTTTATTTTTTGTGTACTCTGAATCGGAGTTATGCGCGGTTGAATTTGAGGCTTTTTCACGTAGTTTTGGTAATGGTGGCAATGTTTTGTGAATAGGTGCCACAAATTTCATCCGACTTACGTATATTTTTGCAAGTAAAAAGGAAAATAATTGAATAATTGAAATAAGTAAGTTTAAAATTAATAACTTTTCTCTTTTCCGCTAGGCGGCGCGTAAAACCTTTGTTTACTTCAAAGCTCATATCTAAAAAAGTAGGCTTTTTTTTTTTTTTGTTTTTCACAAATTTTAAAGTAAACATATGCAGCTATGAAATTGAGAAATAAAAAGTCAGCAATTCAATATGGATTTTTTCTTACGATTTTTTAAAGTTTGGTATATGAAAAATTCACATGTGTTTTTTTATCAAGTTAATAATCCTGTACTAAATGTGGATCTAATAAATTAAACATTTCATATTTTAACACCTGCAATAAATTTGAACCATTTTCTGTGTATTTCTGATTGAGAAACAGGTTTTTATTCAGAATAAGAATTGGAGATCCCAATGATCGAAGCTTTTGTTATAATTTCAACATCACCAACACTAACATTAGAAAAAAACATTAAAAAAATATTTTTTCTATAAACATTATAATTTAATCAATATTATAAATAAATACATTAAAAAAATAATTTATATATTTTTTTTTGCCTTTAAATTGAAATATTTATGATCATCAGAAAAAGAAAACATTTTGGCAATTATTTTATCGGGTGTAGTGTTATCCGGTAAGAAACAGTGGAATCCTTG
The DNA here is from genome assembly GCA_963693315.1 of Diogma glabrata. Taxonomy (NCBI): domain Eukaryota; kingdom Metazoa; phylum Arthropoda; class Insecta; order Diptera; family Cylindrotomidae; genus Diogma; species Diogma glabrata. The sequence goes on along the minus strand of OY856186.1, from coordinate 6,543,883 downwards.
AGTTCCACTTATGGTTTTAATGTCCGAAAACCGCACCGAAAGAAATTGTTCCTGTAGTTCGATATCTTCTGAAGACACATATGAAAACTTCATAACGTGGTTGGTTTTTTTCGACCAAATTCCCGCCCATTCAAACAATTCCCTTGCTGTTGATAGTTTTTCTCCTCTAAGCGCAGCTCTCCGGGCTTCTCTTTTAAGTGTTCCTCCAATCCCATCGGATGGACCCTTTCCGTGGGCAGTTGCAAAGAAATGCCATTCTGCAGGTATTTTAAAATCATCAATATGTTTGCAGAGATTTATGAAATTCTTCTTATTTTTAGCAGCTCAATGCTGAACCATCAATACACCTTTCCTGGTATTTATGAACTGCAACTGTGTTATGCATTAAATGATCAGATATAATTACAAAAGATAAGACCTCTAGTTTATCATTACATGATTAGTAGTAAACTACGATTGGGTGGATTGTGGCTTGAACTTTATTGAAATGTGCAGTTGGTATCTCATTCTGCGTTATCATTGAATAGTTTTCTGAAAAATCCATAATAAATACGTATTCGCCGTGACGTAAGTTTTGTTTCGTATCCTTAAGAAACTTTGATTGCTGCCTTGCGATGAAATCATGAATTTTTAATTTGTTTACTGATGTATGTACTAAATTTTCTACAAATTCTTCCTTATTTTTCCATGCGTTCTAACGAATATCAATCTTGCATTAACCATTTCTCATAATGTATTTCTTCGTAAAATTCAAGAGATTCCAAAATTGTTTCTGTGTAAGCTTCCACGATATTTTAACAATCATTGCATATATTTGTTGCACAATCCACTGTATCATTAGAACAACTCAGTTTCTTAAGCAGATCTTTTTCATTTTTTACTAAATTTAAGAGCGCATTAAACACATTAAACGTACATTTTCATGTATCATGCATATACAGACATTGTGTGTTCTGGTAGGTCCGGCTAAAATACATTCCTTCGGTCGCAACGTAGTGAACTTTGAGAAGCTGATTTTGACATCTTTGTTTTCTTCCAAGAACATTTCGTAGATGTCGGTGAGGGTCCATAACACCAACCGCTTTGATTTCCTAGTTTCTGTTGATCCTTCTGTAGTAGTAACAACATCTTTAAGGCCAGGCATTGTTCTACTAATTTCCTCTGATAAGAAGTATGATTGAATTTTTTTTACTATCTTTTGTGACAAACTGTGCACTTGTTTGCTTTGAGGTCAACTGTAAGGACCTACTGTTTCCAAAAGATCCATGGCGAATTTTACCAGTCGTCTTGATGCATTAAATTCATCCTGGATACGTTGATTTGACCAAAATTTACGTGGTAGAGTTGTCAACAAAAACACTTGTTTTGATTTACAGCTGGCATCTTTAAATTCTTTTTTAAGGTTCATAAGCCATGATGTATATTCACATTCCTCGTTTGGTGATAACACTTTAACTGAATCTACTTGAAATATTCTTTGACTTATTGTCGATGTGACACTTGCGATTTTTTTATAACTTCCTGTTGTAATATGTTTTTGTTTGATGGGAGATTCGGCTAACCTTCCAAGAACATTGTTAATATCTTCTAAAATGTCATTAAGTAGTTCAGGAACTGGTGGGGATATAGTATCAACCGAAACTGGTGATGGATCTAAAGATGCTGGAGGTATTTGAATATTTTCGTTCGTTGGAACATTTTCAACATCCTGATTTATAGAAATAATTTCACTATCGATAGTTTCCGAACATGAAAGCTGCTGTATAGAAAATATTAGTTGCATATGAATTTTTATTCATTTTAATAAAATAATTAAATTTAATTATTTTTATAGATATAAGTGCGACATGTTTCACATATAAACTGGTCATCACGCAAAGTAAAATTTAGGGTCGCAGCTTTTTGAATAACAGCTGGTGTGACCAGTTTCACATTTTTTGATGTCCGCTGTTGATTTTTGAGACCGTACAAGTTACAACACTATTTGAAAGGCATTTCTATTATTATCTTTTCTAAACGTTATGTCTTCTAAATATTTTGGAATATAATTGATTATAAGGCAATCCAATCAATATATATATACCCTTGAAATAGTTTTGACATAGGTAGAATCAGGTAAAACTAGGTAGGTACAATTTAATATATTTTGATTGGATGCAAGTATAATTTGGTCAAAAACCGTTTGTGTGCGTCATTAGAAATTTTAAATGTTAAAATTATGAGCCTCTAATGAGATTTTAATTAGTAAAAAGGGGTTGAATAGACATTTTTTAAAATGAATAAACATTTTACACACCCTTTTAATAATTTAAATTCCTTTATTTTACCACTTAACTTAAATTAATTTTTAATAAGTTTTTAACCATTTAACCGCACAGAAAATGGTTCAAATTTATTGCAGGTGTTAAAATATGAAATGTTTAATTTATTAGATCCACATTTAGTACAGGATTATTAACTTGATAAAAAAACACATGTGAATTTTTCATATACCAAACTTTAAAAAATCGTAAGAAAAAATCCATATTGAATTGCTGACTTTTTATTTCTCAATTTCATAGCTGCATATGTTTACTTTAAAATTTGTGAAAAACAAAAAAAAAAGATACTCTTTGAGATATGAGCTTTGAAGTAAACCAAGGTTTTACGCGCCGCCTAGCGGAAAAGAGAAAAGTTATTAATTTTAAACTTACTTATTTCAATTATTCAATTATTTTCCTTTTTACTTGCAAAAATATACGTAAGTCGGATGAAATTTGTGGCACCTATTCACAAAACATTGCCACCATTACCAAAATTACGTGAAAAAGCCTCAAAATTCAACCGCGCATAACTCCGATTCAGAGTACTCAAAAAATAAAAGCAGAAATAACTTTTTTCCTTTCGTCAATGACAACAATATATCAAAATTTCAGATTTTTTAAAAATCAAAAATTTAAAAATCAACAAAAAAATGTACGTTTTCAAAATAATAGCCCTAATACATATATTTTAAAATGCGTTGTTTTCTTTTTCTTACTGTTCTTTTTTACTAAACCATTTTAATAACCTGTTAACCTTTAATTGTAACTGTTAAGTGTAGTAACTCGCATTTAAATTAAAAGATATTAAGCCTAATCTAAGCTTAAGTTTCAATTAGATTGCGTTTATATTTCAACAAATTGAATAAATATTTTTATTACCATGACGGGATTTAATATTATGTTGATATTATGCCTATTATTTTAACCGAGTGTCAGAACTAGTTTCTTGCTTCTTTGCATTGGGTCGATGCTCAATTATATTAAAGCAAAAAAGTTGTATTATTGAAAAACAGGACAGCGGATTGTAATCTAAATTTCAACTATTTATCCAAACAACAAATATTTTAAAATCACAAAACTAAAATAAATATAAAAATTAAATTATTCAAAGAGACCTGCAGGATGTTTGAACGGAGTACACGAAATCAATATCTTACAATTCTACTACGTAAGTTGAATTTAAAACTATTCTTTAGAGAAAATAGTCAAATAAAACTTTTTTTATACAGTCAATTTTAGCTCTTTAAATTCTGGTTTAGTAATTGGATGGCCATCATCCACATTTCCATCACTACAAGCAAATGAAACGTCATTACCATGTGGACCATTTACACTAGATGAACTATCGCCTGTTATTTCAATTTTTTTTTTGGGTGGCCTAATGGGAACACTACTTTTGGGAGCTATTGTAGATTATATTGGACGACGAAAGACAATGATTTTAGCGGCAATTCCACAAATTGTAAGAATATCTAAATTTAAAACTTAAATTATAATAAATTAATCAAATTATTATTTTTCAGGTTAGTTGGTTGTTGATTCTGTTCGCTCAAAATATTTACTATCTATTAGTTGCCAGGTTTTGTGCTGGACTTGGCTGTGGTGGTACTATGACATCTTTCACAATATATGTTTCAGAATTTGCCGATCCTAGAATTCGAGGGAAACTAGAATCATTTACATGCTTAATTAGCTATGTTGGAACAAATATAGCTTTTGCTTTGGGAAACAATTTCTCGTATCATATTTATTCCACGATTTATGTGCTTGTTCCAACAGCATTTTTGATATCTGTGCTGTGTCTGCCTGAAACGCCAAGTTTTTTGATACGAACAAATAAAATAAAACAAGCTAAGGAAAGCTTAGCATTTTTTCGAAGTATGACCACAAATTCTTTTGATTTAAGTGATTATTATAATAAAGAGTTAGATTCTTTAATGAAACATAGTAATATGAAGGAAGGAGAAGCATTAAATAATCATAAACAGAGAGTAGAATGGAGAGATTTTGGTAAGTGTTAATATAAAGTGTTAACTGTTTTTGCTTTTTTAATTCAATATTTTGTATTTAATTAGTAACACCAAATGCAAGACAAGCATTACTGATTGGAATTGGTTTGGTATGTTTCAACCAACTATCCGGTGGAGTTGTTATAATAAGCTATGTCTCAACAATTTTAGAAAATCAAGGCTCATTTTTAGATGCAAGTCAATCATCACTTATTATTTCATCGGCTCAACTTTTAGGCGCATTACTTTCAATTATATTAATTGAAAAATTTGGAAGAAAGCCTTTGCTTGCGTTTTCATCATTAGGAGCAGCAACTGGATTAACTGTAATGGGAATTTACATGTATTTAAAAACATCCGATTATGACATGGAAAAATATTCAGTTTTGTTAATATGTAGTCTTGCTTTCTTTACATTCGTTTTACCCTTGGGATTGACGATTTTACCGATTGTAATTCTTTTTGAAATTATGCCGGAAAAAGTAATTTGACTTTGTTTATCTATCCAAGACAAGTTTTAGTTTAACAATTATTTTTTTTTTAATTGAAGATTCGTGGCGTTGGGTGTTCAACATGCGTGTCATTGATTGGGATCCTTAGCTACATAACTACAAATTATTACTATGCATTAACACAAATAATTGGGACACATGGATGTATGTTTATTTTTGCGGGATTTTGTTTTACTGGAGCTATTTGTGTAATTGTTTTTCTAAAAGAGACGAAAGGAAAATCATTACAAGAAATTCAAAGAATGTTATTTGAATAAGACAACAAGATTAAAAATGATTGTAACTTATAATATTAATATATAATAACAATAATGAAGGATGGCGAGGATTTGTTTTTCTTGATTTTTTTCCGCGTAGTTCAATCTCTGTTATTGGCATACGAGTTCGTCATATATCACATACTACTCTCAATATGTGTGCTGTCACTAGTTCAAGTCATATCTTATGGATACAGACCGATAAACCGCATTCAGTTAAAGGTAGCACTTACAAACTTGGTTATGGAGTATTCCTCTGTGATGCCTCGATATTGTTTGCACAACAAAATCAACCACCATTGGAGAAGAGTGAAGAATTGAAGAGTGGTTTCAGTTAAAATTTAGTTTGAAGCACGAATTTCCAGCAAAATAGTACTATTAAACACATACTTACAATTACTCCTAAATTTTTCTGATTAATTTTCTTCAGAAATCCGATCATACAGAATCTGTGTACTATAGTATTCTGAACTAAACTCAGACAGGAGCAGTGCAGATAGAAAACCATATCCTGCTTCTTATTCGTGCCTTGAAACATTCTGAAACAAAAAAAAATCGGTGTTAGAATATCCTAATTACTAACAACCCATACATAAAATATTCACTTAAACTAAATTAATATGTATTGTAGCATCAATTAAAATTTCATACAATTTATAGAACGTTTTTGACGTTTTAACAAAGCATTTGTGAAGCGTCAAAAACATTTTGGCAACTGTACTAAATTTTTGTTGATGCTCCAAATTGATTTAATTGAACCAAAATTTTAGAATAGGTCAAATAATTTTTTCAACAGCGTATTCGCTAATTTGTCGAAACTCTGCGATGATTTTAGAGTATCTATAAGATCACTAGAGGGAGAGAACCGCAATAAGAGTTTCGAATCGAAATGTTTTTTTTTTCGGTTAACGGTTTCTACAAAATAGCTGTTAGATTTGGTCGTTTCAATTCGATATTATATATGGCGGCAAATTGTTACAGGAAATGGCTGTCGATTCACATTTTCAATTCGAGGCGTATAACCTTGGGTATCGAAACGTCCACGCCGTGCTACCTGGGTAACGCTAGCAGAATTAGGTTGCTGTAGTTGAGAGGAGCAGAGCAAATACTACTTATACACAATGATTCTGCATCATGGCGAGTCATTTCCGCCATAAAACCAATGCAACTCAAGCGTCTGTTCTCCATGGTAGGGGCAGCTTGGAGCGGGCGTCTGTCTTGGATCAAGCGGCTCGCTATATAAACGTGTAAAAAGGTTGTTTCTGGTGACCTTAAGATGCAGAACGAACCATTCACGAAAATTTGGGTTGGGCGAAGGGCTAACCATTAATGGAGATGTATTTGCTCAAAGATGCTGTTTTAAGCGCTGCTGAGGGAATACTTGGACGACCACAGAACCACTCCCAGAAGCCATGGATGGATCAAGCATGCCTTGACGCTATTCAATACAAAAGATATTGCTATCTGAAGTGTCTACAAGGACGTAACACCAGGTCCACGAAGGAGAACTATAAACTGGCAAGACAAGCCGTTACCAAGCTATGTAGACGAACGAAGAGAGAATGGTGGAATAGACAGTGTGAGGAGATTGAAAGCTTCAATAAGGAACATCAATCGCTTAAGTTACGCGACAGGTTAAAACCTTAAAGAAGGGCCCTAAAACTAGATTGACTGCTATTCAAAACGAACATGGGGAGCTACAAGTAGACCTTAAAAATATTTTAGATACTTGGGCCGCTTATTTTGAGAATCTTCTCAACTTAAGTGACCAGCAACAAGTCAGGCGACGAGCAAAGCTTATTCGTGCGTCAAATGTACATGGAGACGAACCAACCAAAGAGGAATTCGAAGCTGTCAAAACTAAAACGCAATAAAGCACCTGGTATCGCCGATATAACATCCGAAATGATTGTACATGGTGGTGAAACTCTATCCTTAAGATTGTTTGAACTTGTTCAAATGATCTGGAGGAATAAAACCATGCCACATGACTGGAACTCAGCTATGCTGATACCAATCCATAAAACGGGTAATCTCCTACAATGTGCAAACTACAGGGGAATAGCTCTACTCTGCACAGCCTATAAGATCTTTTTATACATTTTGCTATCCAAAATGAATCCTTTTGCTGAACAACTGTTTGGAGAATATCAGTGTGGCTTCCGGTGGGGCCTAGGTACCACCGATGCACATTTCTCGATAAGGATGATTTTGGAAAAGTGCCGAGAGTTCAACATACCTGTGCACCAACTCTTCATCGATCTCAGGCAGGCCTACGACTCTCTCGAACAAGAGACTCTATGGTCTGCTCTGGTGTCAATGGGAATTCCTGGTAAACTGGTATTACTAAGCAAAATGACAGTACAGAACTATATGTGTTATTATGGTTTTCCATATGAATAATAATTTAAGAACTGAGGATGACGTAAGTCGAAATCGATATTCTGTAAAATAAATAAAAAAAAAATGAAATCAAATTGTTACTATAAGGAAGTTTATATTAGTATTAATAAAATAAAATTAAAAATAAACAGTAAAAAGTATATTTTTAAATATTGCATTTTAGTACAGAACTCTCAATGCTGTGTACGAGTAGAGAACGAAATATCAAAGTTTTTTAAAGTAGCCTCCGGTTTAAGACAAGGTGATGCTATCTCTCCTATACTATTTAATTTAGCCTTGGATTTAGCATTTGTGCCGTCAAAAGAAACTACCGACTAACAACAATATCATGTCAATAAACTCAGTACAGATGATCGCATACGCTGATGATGTTGTCATCCTCGGCCGAAGTGAATCTGTTATGAGTGAGACTTTCAAGTCGTTTGAGATTGGTGCTAGAAAAATTGGTCTGCAAATCAACAACGATAAAACCAAACATATGAATTTTTCAAGAGAGGCTGAGAAGTAAGATTTGATGTGCGGCGATGAACGAATTGAGGGAGTTGAATCTTTTAAATATTTGGGATCAATGCTTGACTCAAACAACAGCATACTTACAGATATTAAAGCTCGAATCGCTGCAGGTAATCGAATTTTCTACTCAATTAAACCTTTCCTTGGATCACCGTATCTATCAACTAACACCAAGCTCAAGTTATACAAGACATTGATTAGACCGGTTGTGATGGATGGGTCATAAACGTGGACCCTTACACAAAATGACGAATCGCATTTATCTGTATTTGAGCGTAAGATCCTACGCTACATTTTGGGTCCACTTAAGACAGACGAAGGAGAGTATAGAACCCGGTATAACTTTGAGATCAGAGACCTTCTTGAGGGTCCCGAGATAATAGGTTGTTTTCATTCTAATAGGATTGCTTGGTTTGGGCATGTTCTACGAGCTGATTCACAATCTGAAATGATTAGAAAAATGTATGTTAGTACCCCAGGGAGTGGGCGACCGCGAGGTAGACCACGACTACAATGGGAGACTAACGTATTAAACGACCTTAAAAAAATCGGCTGCCATGGTAATTATGTCGCTGTTGCGAATGACCGTGGTGAATATTCAAAGCTGGTTAGCCTGGCAACGCTCCTACATGAAGCATGACCGCCTTAAAAAAAACAAGCAGTTTGGATATTACAAATTGAGGGACATGTTGTGAGTAGTTGACGAAGACAGCTGCTGTTATATTCAAGTTTGCAAAGTCCATCCACAACAACTAGAACATCATTCAACGATTATAAGTTAAGTCTTTTTTCTTTAATATATTTATATAAAAGTATAAAATTTTTTTGGGAATTGTCGATAAGGCCAATATGGCCCTTTAAGTTTTTTTTTAATTAGAGATTTTTCTGGGGCGTAGCCCATATTGGATTTCGTGGGTTCTTTTTTTGTAATTGTTAACATTGAATTCAATATTGTGAATATCCGGGCATAACGGCACCGCAGTACCGTTATATACTTTCAGAGCATGTTGAAGACGCAGGGGTAATAGATATTTGTGATAAGGAAGACGTGAAAGAGATTCAGGTTTCTAGATTGGGAAATTTAAAAGATCCTCGAAGATCCTCGAAATCTATCCTTTTCACAAAAAAAATCTTAAATGACAATGGAACAGAAAAATTAATATATACTGGACGCTCAAAAGTCACTTTTGCGGGTATTATTCTGCCTGACTATGTAGAGGTAAACTAATGGTTGAATCTAATTAAAATATTTAATCCTACGGCAATGTCTTGTGACAAGTGTGGAAAATTTAATCACACGTCTAAAATTTGCTAAAGAATAAATGCATAAAATGCAAAACTGAGCATGAAGGTTTAATTTGTCCCTCAAAAAACAGTGAGTGCCCTTACTGTAAAGGCATTCATTCAAACATTAGACAATGCCCATTGATCTTAGCCATATCGCAAAAACTGGTTAAAAAAATCAAAACTACTTATGCCCAGGTAGCTGCTCTAGGCAACAAATTCCAGAGCTTAAACGAGGAAAATCTTTCAGAAAACATGCAAAGCAAAAAAAAATAACTAAACTTCAAAACCCAGACACAACATAAAATTGAATGTCCCATAAACTGAGAAACATACTGGCAAGAAGAAAAAAATAGATCTGAAAGTGAGATCGATACTGAAGAAATACCGCCTGGTTTTCAAAGTAATACCGACCTCAAATAACAGACGTTGCTTTTTTGTCTTGTCATTTTTATAAATTTTTCATTCAATTTTAATTGCCTTTTTGCATTTTTTGGAAAACCATAGATCAGTCTTAGGAACGGTTAATCTATTGGGAATGAAACTCCGCATACCCTCAATAATAGCCTCCGAAAAATTTAACGCAGCTATGTTAGGGTCTTTACCAGTAAGTCAATAACGTTTCCAGGAAAACCGCTTAAAAAATCTCTAAGACCCTTCCAATTCGCAGCTTTATAGTAACAAACAAGATGAAGATTGGCTTTAAATTGTTTTGGAATTTGTAAATTTAACTGAGTAGAGATCAAATTATGATCTCAACCACCTAAAGGTTCTGATACTTTAAATTGTACCAGGTAAGAGTCATTTGTTAAAAACCAATCAAGTAAATTACTGTTTTGTCAAGGAATATCAGGCACTCTGGCTCTGGCTCATCTATAATCTGTGTGTAATTATGGTAAAGAGCAAATAAAAAAATTGTATTTCTTGCAAAAATTGTGCTAAAATGTAGTAGTGAATGCACTATTTGAACTGATCTGGTCCTGGTTCGGTTGTAGTAGGGCTGTCTGATCCAGTTTGGATAATTTGAGACGTTTCATTACTGATCAGGGCCTGTTCAGTGTGCCTCATTCGGTCTCTATCGGTATATATAAACGGAATCGAAGAGATGGAAAACCAGGTTTTTAACTCCTAAACCTTAAACTTAACCCTTATTCAATTGAACTGAAACTTATTCAAATAATAGCTTTGATGGACTGGAATACACCCAGCAAGTTTGAGGTGTTTCGCGTCAGTGGTTTTCGTTTCATTTGTGTTTGAACGTTTTTGAAACTTTTAAAACATGGAAATAAGTTCAAGCTTTGTAGCAGGGAATCAAAAACCAGAAAATGTATCATAAATCGAAAACGGGTCTGAACCCGGCTAAATTAAATTGCTCCTTGAATAAATTACAAAATACTGCCTGGCTAAATTGAATGACTGATTAGAACCTAAATAAATTAAAATCTAAAAAGCTTTATCAACGACTACTAAAGAATATATGAGCAATTTCACGAAGATTCAACAACGTTTTGACTTGACCCCCTTTAATTTTGATTATTTTTTGTTTATAGATAGTCTTTCATAAATAAAAAATAGAAATTCTCTTAGAATTTTTTTTTTCGACCAGGGGTCTTCACAGGTTGCCCCTCAATTTTTTGTTATTTTGTGATGTGAGTGCATTTTGACGAGCGATTGTAGAAAAACTACTCAATCGATTTTCATAAATGATATGTCGTTGAATAGGTATTAGAACAAAGTTTTTAAAAATGTACACTGTTAATTTTTTGAAATAATTTTTAACGGTGTAACATAAGAAAAAAACGGTGTAATTGAAGAAAAGATGGCGCTAAACTTTTTTTTTTAAACTAAATTGAAGCTTATTTTATATCTAACAACTTGTGAAAGTTTAGGACGAGCATTATTTTTTGTTTTAAAGATAAAATTCGTTGTGCATATGACTGTCGGGAATCAGTTTTTTTTGTTCTGAAGGAAAATTATAAAAATGAGCTAAAAAAAAAGGTGTAGCGCAATCTTTTCTTCAATTACACCGTTTTTTGTTATGTTACACCATTAAAAATTATTTAAAAAAATTAACAGTGTGCTTTTTTCAAAACTTTGTTCTAATACCTATTCAACGACATATCATTTATGAAAATCGATTCAGTAGTTTTTCTACAATCGCTCGTCAAATTGCACTCACATCACAAAATAACAAAAAATTGAGGGGCACCCTGTGAAGACCCCTAGTCGAAAAAAAAAATTCTAAGAGAACTAATATTTTTTATTTATGAAAAACTATCTATAAACAAAAAATAGTCAAAATTAAAAGGGGTCAAGTCAAAATTTCCCAAAAATTTGCTGAACTTGCGTGAAATTGCTCATATGCTTTCCATGCGTATATCTTCCATTGTAATTGTATTCATTCCACAACTAGTGGAAAAAAACTAATTAAATTATTTAACAGTTCTATAGCTTATTAAATATTCCCCTAACAAATTAAAAATTTCATTTGTTGGTATAGTAATATAAACAGGTTAAAACGAGAACAATACATGTGTAAAATATAAAATAAAAAAACTTGTTTTGTTTTTTATACTATCTTTGATGCATGTAATTCAATATGGTGATACAAACTTTGGCAATCAAACTGGAAATTAATCGAAATATTTTGTGGTCGTGGATAAAATAGAATCTTGTATTCGTATAGGATGATGGCAATTCTTCACTCGGATGACTTCATCCTCGTGAAGAATTGCCATCATTCTCAACTCATACAAGAATCTACTATTAAGCTTTAAGTAGCCCCATAATCTTGCTGTTCGAAAGCAGACATCTAAACCACAACGCCAGCAAGTCATATATTTTCTCAATATTGGATGTTCCTCATTACTAGGGCAACCAAAAATATGCACTAGCATTTTTTTTACAGCACTTAATTAAAAAATTATTAAGCTTGAAATCTGTTTCAGGTAAAACTACGACTTTTAAGCCCTACTTGTTAGAGCATATTTTTGCATACATATTTTACTCTAAAATGCATAAAAGTGCATATTTCACCAAAAGTCCGTACGTTTGCATATTTTCACATAATTACCATCGCGGCAGTAATATTTAGGGTGCTGTCTTTTGAAAATGGAACACTAGTGCTGAGACTTTGGTGTTCGTGCGACCATTACATTCGGTTTTCTGAGCATCTTTAGGTCCTATAAACCTAAGGTCTTGGAACAGCCTTAAAAAGCTGCTAGTCCTAGTTTTGTTTTGTCCTTTTTTAGGCAGCTTAGTAATCGTATAAGAAAATCTTACCGCTTGTTATGGCATTCAGATAGGTGTCATATGAAAGGTTGAGTTTTTTTAAGACGATTGTATTCTTTTCTTAATTTTTGGACTGTTTACATATTACCGAATATGTTTGCGTTTGGCTGTGTGCGTCCCATCCCCTTAACATAAAAAATGGCTGATAAATGAATTTGGTATACTTCAAAATTTGTAGAAATTTAATCACTATATACTAGCAATCTCATCTATAAAAAAACATAGCAACTTCCTAGAAATTGGGACTAGAACTCTGTGTTTTGAGGGGCAAGGAGTGTGAACTGGTCAAGTGGAATGTCATGTAGAAGGTTGAGTTTTTTTTAGGAAGATTGCAATTCTTTGATGTAATTTGAATAATCCTGGATTTCGTATATTTCTGAAAATGCGTTATTTTTATTCCGTACCAAACTTAATTCAGAACGTAATTCACCAATCATTTTTATAAAATTTACGCTAAAAGTAAATTGAATTTTAAACGAAAACCACCTCTCTGAAATTTGTTGCTCTGTGTTTTGAGGTGCTATAAGCTGCAAATGGAAAACGAAATGTTGGTTGACTCGTTTAAGTATCAAGAATAGTTTAATATTTTAAGGATTTCAATTTTAGATATAATTCTCTAAGTTTTAAAGTTCTAATTTCTTGATAGATTTCATATAAAAATCTACCTATTGAGTTTTGAAATGTCATTTTTTTTTTATAAAAAGTGTTGTGTTATAGGAATTACAATGTGTCACAACAACATACCTATTAAGATCTAGGTCCCACAACCACATGCGCTCTGAAGTCTGAGGTGTTGATGATCGCTTTTTTAAACTTTTGTGGATTGCGTTTCCTCGACACTATTGTTTCGTGTAAAGCATTCCATACATTTGTACGCTATACGGACAGAGAAAACTCTCTGCATTTTTTTCGCTATGACATGTTAGTGATCTCTACAGTTTGCCTGTTAGGCATTTTTGTGAGCAACTGATATCAAGCAGCTAAGAAAATCATTTGAATTTTTTTCAATTCAAAGGTATGGTTGGATTTATCTCAGAGAAAAATGCGGTTTTTTTCTTTTGCGTATTTCGGTTGGAATTCGAACTGGTAATCTTAACAATGCCAATGAGTTCGGATTCTTTGGCATACACGCTTTCCACTTCGTCACCAATGCGATGATATTTAAAAGAAGTTGTTGAATCTTCAACAATTACTCTATTTGCTTAAGTTGAATTCTCAACTGACAATAGACTGCTATCAATTTTTTTTAATTTTCTTTGATTCCATGCAAACATTTGGATGAAACTGAAGGTAAATTATATGAATACGGGTACGGCGAAAAAATTGGAACAGTCCATGTATATACAGTTCGGGCAAAGAAGCATTCGGAGCCTCTGCATTTTTGCCCTATAACAATGAGTAATCTAGTCCGTTTGCACAACTCAACTGCTGAGTAAAACGAGGGAAAGAAAATGTTTTAAGCATGATGCAATCTGATTTTATTGCAGCACTGTTTATGACGATATTTACAAAAACAACGAGATGAGCAATAGTACGTGAAGATGTTGTAGGAAATCAAGATTTGATCCTAACTTTCCGTCATCTACAATTCGTATAGCATGTTTTTTAACGGACTCATAAAGAGCCAGGCGGGAGTGTACTAAACTAGACAACTTTTTTTTTACATCTTTTGAGGAGGTCAATTTCTTTTTTATTTCATTTTAAGATCGTTACAGAGTAAGTTATTGGAAATTGTGACTTCCAATAAGCAAATGCTTACGCATTCGATTATTTATCCACCACACATACTAATTGAAACATCGTTTTTAAACTCGGCCTTCGTTCTGCAAACAATCAGTAACTGTCAGACCATATTTTATTTGTTCTTTGAAAATAGAAGGAAAAATGACCTATGCAGTGCAGTGTCCTTTCGTTTGCAAAATTATTTATTGGGTTACTGCTGATTTTCAACAGTTCGTTGATATAAATTAAAAATAGAGTGAGAGACAAAATTGTACCTTGGGCTATTGGTGTATAATTTGAAATATCACATTCCATTCCTTTTTTGAGTACACTCCCACTTGACCAATAGCATGAAACAAAAATATCATATTTATAAGATTTGTGGAAGATTTTGGTTTATATCGTGCAAATTCTTTTGAAAATGTTTTTCGAATAATATGAAGGTATTATGGTATGGAAACTTTGTTGATTTTAAACCGCCCTAAAGGTTTTTTAATCGTTTTCGGTTTGAAAGAAGTTCTTTCATATTAACTCCTGAAAACAAAATTTAGAGTACTTCTTTAGGAGTTGTAGTACGAATCACAGCGTTGGCCAGTGACGATTATATCACCGTCAATATAATGCAAATATTTTTGTTGAGGTTTCATTATTGAAAAGAAAATTTATTAATTCCGAATTGAATGGTTTCTGTAAAGTTTTGAGCAGAACATTTACATCGTTGTTATAAGAACAATAACGAATAAAATCGAAAACTTCACAAAATTTTAAAGACCATTGGTGCCAATTTTTGAGACGGAAAGAACTTTACGGGATTTGGGCAGTTTAGATTTAATAAAATTTATTTTGATTAACTGATGTAATTGATATTTAATAGTGGTCAATATCCAGTACTACCATAACTGACACTCGTAATATCTCGGGTCTGCAGTATATGATAGCGGACAAAAGCTCAGATCTATACCTCACTATCTCAGGTAAGCTAGTCCCGTATCTATGATCAAAGCACAATGACCTCTTAGGAACCGAATTAAAAAACAAAACTCTAAAAACATATATTTCCATGGTTTCTTTCGGTTTTTAGAGTATATTTTAAATGCATAAAATAGTTCTTTTAGAGCATATTTTAAGCGCTTAAAATGCCTTTTATAGTGCATATTTTTGGCTGCCCTACTCATTACTCAAGATATTTTACAGTGAAATAATATTTTTACATATCAACAAGTGTCACAAATATATAATTTAACTCTGAACGTATAATTAACGTCATTAACCTTAACTCAGATAATTAATTAAATTATAAAACTATCATCTACGCAAGTAATTGAACACCCGACTAATAACGTTTTTATAAAATTCCTGCTACTATAAGATATTTACTACAAGTTAGCGAAAATACAACAATGAAAAAAATCAATTGAGTTCATTTTTTAAGACAGATAATTAATTACCACCAACCTACCGATGACACTAATTTAATTCTATTTATTTATAAAATTTAATGTTCACTAATTAAAAATCTAATCCTTTAAGATCATGTGACGAAATTAATCATAGGATCATCATAGGATTTTACAGATACTCTTCTGGTCAACAACACTTTAACTGTTATGACTTGCATTTGTTTAATGATCTACTAACGGAAAAAACGTAACGACGCATTTGTCATCAAAAATTTTACTCCAACATACAAATTACAATTACAATTTTCGGTGAGTGAGTTAGTGCCATTATTTATTTCACTCGCTTATCATACAGGGGTACTATGAATAACGTCTCGCGTCGTCAAAATATCAAATTTAATAAATAATGTTGCTTTGTTGTACTAACAAAACTGCTGTTGCACCAGTTTTTAAAATTTTTAAAAAAAAGTTAATATATTTTAAAATGTGTTGTTTTCTTTTTCTTACTGTTTTTTTTTACTAAACAATTTTAATAACCTGTAAATCTTTAACTGTAACTGTTAAATGTAGTAACACGCAATTAAGTTAAAAGATATTAAGTCTAAAAAAGATATTAAGCTTAAGTTTCAATTAGATTGCGTTTATATTTCTACAAATTGAATAAATATTTTTATTACCATGACGGGATTTAATATTATGTTGATATTATGTCTATTATTTTAACCGAGTGTCAGAACTAGTTTCTTGCTTCTTTGCATTGGGTCGATGCTCAATTATATTAAAACAAAAAAGTTGTATTATTGAAAAACAGGCCAGCGGATTTTAATCTAAATTTCAACTATTTAACCAAACAACAAATATTTTAAAATCACAAAACTAAAATAAATATAAAAATTAAATTATTCAAAGAGACCTGCAGGATGTTTGAACGGAGTACACGAAATCAATATCTTACAATTCTACTACGTAAGTTGAATTTAAAACTATTCTTTAGAGAAAATAGTCAAATAAAACTTTTTTTATACAGTCAATTTTAGCTCATTAAATTATGGTTTAGTAATTGGATGGCCATCATCCACATTTCCATCACTACAAGCAAATGAAACGTCATTACCATGTGGACCATTTACACTAGATGAACTATCGCCTGTTATTTCAATCTTTTTTTTGGGTGGCCTAATTGGAACACTACTTTTTGGAGCTATTGTAGATTATATTGGACGACGAAAGACAATGATTTTAGCATCAATTCCACAAATTGTAAGAATATCTAAATTTAAAACTTAAATTATAATAAATTAATCAAATTATTATTTTTCAGATTAGTTGGTTGTTGATTCTGTTTGCTCAAAATATTTACTATCTTTTAGTAGCCAGGTTTTTGGCTGGACTTGGCACTGGTGGTATTATGGCATCGATCCCAATATATGTTTCAGAGTTTGCCGATCCTAGAATTCGAGGGAAACTAGAATCATTTTCATTCTTAATTGTCTATGTTGGAATAAATATAGCTTTTGCTTTGGGAAACAATTTCTCGTATCATATTTATTCCACGATTTATGTGCTTGTTCCAACAGCATTTTTGATATCTGTGCTGTGTCTGCCTGAAACGCCAAGTTTTTTGATACGAACAAATAAAATAAAACAAGCTAAGGAAAGCTTAGCATTTTTTCGAAGTATGACAACAAATTCTTTTGATTTAAGTGATTATTATAATAAAGAGTCAGATTCTTTAATGAAACATAGTAATATGAAGGAAGGAGAAGCATCAAATAATCATAAACAGAGACTAGAATGGAGAGATTTTGGTAAGTGTTAATATAAAGTGTAAACTGTTTTTGCTTTTTTAATTCAATATTTTGTATTTAATTAGTAACACCAAATGCGAGACAAGCATTACTATTTGGAATTGGTTTGGTATGTCTCAACCAACTATCCGGTGGAGTTGTTATAATAAATTATGTCTCAACAATTTTAGAAAATCAAGGCTCATTTTTAAATGCAAGTCAATCATCACTTATTATTTCATCGGCTCAAGTTTTAGGCGCATTACTTTCAATTATATTAATTGAAAGATTTGGAAGAAAGCCTTTGCTTGCGTTTTCATCATTAGGAGCAGCATCTGGATTAACTGTAATGGGAATTTACATGTATTTGAAAACATCCGATTATGACATGGAAAAATATTCAGTTTTGTTAATATGCAGTCTTGCTCTTTTTACATTTGTTATACCCTTGGGATTGGCGATTTTACCGATTGTGATTCTTTTTGAAATTATGCCGGAAAAGGTAATTTGACTTTGTTTATCTATCCAAGACAAGTTTTAGTGTACCAATTATTTTTTTTTAATTGAAGATTCGTGGCGTTGGGTGTTCAACATGCGTGTCATTGATTTGGATCCTTAGCTACATAACTACAAATTATTACTATGCATTAACACAAATAATAGGGACACATGGATGTATGTTTATTTTTGCGGGATTTTGTTTTACTGGAGCTATTTGTGTAATTGTTTTTCTAAAAGAGACGAAAGGAAAATCATTACAAGAAATTCAAAGAATGTTATTTGAATAAGACAACAAAATTAAAAATGATTGTAACATATAATATTAATATATAATAATAATAATGAAGGATGGCGAGGATTTGTTTTTCTTGATTTTTTTCCGCGTAGTCCGATCTCTGTTATTGGCATACGAGTTCGTC
Source organism: Diogma glabrata (assembly GCA_963693315.1). Taxonomy (NCBI): domain Eukaryota; kingdom Metazoa; phylum Arthropoda; class Insecta; order Diptera; family Cylindrotomidae; genus Diogma; species Diogma glabrata. Next base: position 6,525,482 of record OY856186.1, on the reverse strand, counting down.
ATATATCACATACTACTCTCAATATGTGTGCTGTCACTAGTTCAAGTCATATCTTATGGGTACAGACCGATAAGCTACATTCAGTTAAAGGTAGCACTTTCAAAATTGGTTATGGAGTTGTCCTTTGTGATGCCTCGATATTGTTTGCACAACGAAATGAACCACCATTGGAGAAGAGTGAAGAATTGAAGAGTGGTTTCAGTTAAAATTTAGTTTGAAGCACGAATTTCCAGCAAAATAGTACTATTAAACACATACTTACAATTACTCCTACATTTTTCTGATTAATTTTCTTCAGAAATCCGATCATACAGAATCTGCGTACTATAGTATTCTGAACTAAACTCAGACAGGAGCAGTGCAGATAGAAAACAGTATACTCCTTCTTAGTCGTGCCTTGAAACATCCTGAAACAAAAAAAAAATCGGTGTTAGAATATACTAACCCATATATACAATATTCACTCAACAAAATTAATATGTATTCTAGCATTCAATTAAAATTTCATACAATTTAAAGAACGTTTTTGACGTTTTAACAAAGCATTTGTGAAGCGTCAAAAACATTTTGGCAACTGTACTAAATTTGATGCTCCAAATTGATTTAATTGAACCAAAATTTTAGAATAGATCAAATAATTTTTTCAACAGCGTATTCGCTAATTTGTCGAAACTCTGCGATGATTTTAGAGTGCCTATAAGATCACTATAGAGAGAGAACCGCAATAAGAGTTTCGAATTGAAATGTTTTTCGTTTCGGTTAACGGTTTCTACAAAATAGCTGTTAGATTTGGTCGTTTCAATTCGGTATTATATATGGCGGCAAATTGTTACAGGAAATGGCTGTCGATTCACATTTTCAATTCAAAGCGTATAACCTTGGGTAGCGAAAAATCCACGCCGTGCTACCCGAGTAACCAGGGCTGGAAACCATAAATTATTTGTAATGGTTTGGTTTTTGGTTTTTCTCAATGGCCAATTATGGTTTTGGTTTTACTATTCAACATGTTTTGGTTTTAGTTTCGGTTTTTCCAAACGTCAAAATTTGGTTTTGGTTTCGGTTTATAGCGAAAAAATTTTAGTTTGAGTATTCGTCAGAGAATTGATTAAAAATTACAACATTCGTCAACAATGCTAATACCAATGCTCAGTAAAAACTGTTGAGCTAATTTAAGATACATTGAATGTTTCATTTCTGTGTTGCGCCTAGAGCATTTCAAGATATGACAAGGCGAACTTGCTACCGTGGTTTGTTTACTATTTTATTCATTGCTATTCAAATAAAAGAATTTAAAATAAATTTAAAACATGAACTTTAAATTTATATTTGAAATGTTATATCTAACAACAATAATTTCCAAAGCCAAATTAATGAAATTTTAACAAAAATCACACTAAAACATAATCACTAAATCATTGTTAATGTCCGACTGATCGAGAAGTCATATTTTGGGTTGGAAAGTTAACGAAAGACAGTATAATAACTGTAAGACAGTAAAGTTACGACCGAAATAGCTCAGGAATTGATAGATACAGCTAATTGTTATAGTAATTGACAAATATTAAGACACGACATCTTTATAGAGTAATTTTTTAATGAAAAAAGAAAATATGTAAATGTTATAGTTATATGAAAAAAATATCCATCGATATAGTATTTTTATATCATGTTAGATTCGTAATAGACTAAGAGCCCGCGACGGCCAGACCTTCGTTATTTTATAAAAGCTGAAAATTTCTCTGCGCATACCCCCCACTCAGGTAGGAACAATTAACGACATATGAAGTTTGGATCATAGTGGCTTTGGTAGGGAGCAGGTTCCAAACGGGCCTCCAAAGTTTCGTGAAAGTATAAAAGCTAATTTTTTTATATATTGTAACCCCCTTTTTGGGGATTACAATGATTTACGCCAATATAATTATTTTTGAAAAAAAAAACTTTCCTTCGCTTCAACAAAACATATATTTTTTCATTTTAACAAACCTGATATTCTTTTCACATTAATAATTTCTATGAAAAAGGTCCTAAAGAAAGATATTACAATTAAATAAAATAATTTGCTTTATTAATAAACATATTGGAATTATAAGGTTCTATTTTTTTGATGATACGGAAAACATTTTTGTTGTTGAATTATTCCGGGAGAATTACTTTTACCTTCAATAAGATAACATATATATTTAATCTTGTATTGTTTAAACCAAGTTTATTTGTAAAAAAATTTAATTTTAATTAAATAAAATTTATAATTGAAAAGTTCGGCTGTGATTTTGTTATATTGAAGAATAGTAAATTAATTTAGTTAAAGAATAGTTAAAAGAAAAAACTGTGATTATAACTTAAAGTTAAAAATAATTCAAAACTAAAAATTAAAGTTAAAGGTTTTTTATGGTTGATGTGAAACCCATTGAGTTTTCAATTTTATTTAAAAACCACGTCATAAAGTTGATTTCAATTACAGCTGTAACGGCAATTTATAAATCAACCTTTCTTTTGTATCAGTTTATATATCAGCTCTTTATATACTGCTATACAATTTTATATTAGCGGGATGAATATTATGTTTGATGTTACGGATACGAATACTAATTTGAACTAAAGACGAATTAATTGGAAAACTATTATTGGAAAACTATTAATTGATGAAAGTGGAACAAATTTATGGTGCTCTATAGAAAATAATGCTGCCTGCAATCTAGCCTAAGTTAATGTGGTTTAGATCTGGAATTTTAATCAAGAACTTCAACAAATTAGTTACTTTAGGAATTTGAATTCTAGTGCTAGTTGTCGTCATCATTACTATTGAAGTTTTCTTTCATCACTAATTTGGATTGGATTACTAAACTATATTCAACAAACATTCAATAACATTCAGTACGGAGCCATATCTAAGTTTGAATGACGCATCTTCCGGTGATATATAACAATGAAGTATATTCGATTAATTTTTATAAACTAAATTAACAATGCATTACATAGTTTTTAATTTTTATTAAATTATTTTTATGTTGAATTTATTTAATTTCTTTTTGTAATTCAATTTTTCTCTCTATTTCTTTTGTAGTTTCTTTCAGCTAAATTCAGGTTTCCACAAGCGCTTGGAGGACAAAGAATTGGCGGGAAACTAGTTAAATCAGTTTTTTTTATTTATTTAATTATTAATTTTTTTTGAAATTGATATCTAGTTACTAGTATAATTGAAAAGAGATAGTTTTTAAAATTAAATTTTTTTTTAAATCCTTAAATACTTAAAATTTAATATTCTTTAAATTTAGTTTAAATCTAATTTATTATACCAATCTTTAAATACGATAATTGGAATTTTTAATAATGATTTATTTAGAATACAAATCACGTTGTTTTGTTTAATAAATATTATGTTAGTTGGTAATTTCTAATTTCTTTTGTTTTGTTGTTTATTAATATGATGTAGTGACGTTTTTTTTGCTGTCCGGATATTATCTTATGTCGTCACTGTCTTATCCCCTACCTTCCCATTCCCTGCGATCTTTAATCACACGTTTAAGCCTTGAATCATCTCCCACGCCCACGTCTGAAACTAGCCAGAGCACCAGATCGCATCAAGGCCTCTAAACGAGTGGAAATTACTCGTAACACGCTTCGCGCGGGTTACAGTTGGCGCCCAAGCTAACGGTCAAATAACCGGTTTCTACAATTCTAACAGTTCACAATATTTATTGTTCAACATTTTCGTTTCAATTTTTGATTAAAACTCTATCAATGTATTAGTCTTTATATGTTAATACGGTTTATTATAATCTCATAGATACAACATAACGATAAAGTTACATCTAACGATTAGAAGCGGTTGATTGAAATATCTATTAATTTAATGTTTTGATTTTCTTTTCCAGTTTGTTTTTGTCGTCATTTTTGTTATAGATGCTCACATTAGTTTCCACTTTTGGTGTTTTGACTCCTAGTGTTGGTTAGCATTTAGTAACTAAATTTAAGTCCAGTTTCTTATATTTAAGTTCTTTTATAATCCAATCCACTTTGTTTCGATTTGAAGCAACTTATTAAGAAACTAGGTCCTTTTTGGAAAACTTTCGTTACTAGCCGATTGGACCAATTGTTGAATCAATACGTATTACTTTTTTATTCCATTTTTCAACCCTATTCCTATCCTCATCCTTTTTAAAAAATCGCTTCCCTGGCAGTGAAGATATAGGACATTATCTGGACATATATTTTGCATACATCATTATTTTTTTCTGTTGTTAGTGAAACTGAATTTCACTTCTAAAAATCCAAAATCGAATTTTTAATTTTTTCATTATAATTATTTGAGAAGCAATAAGATTTAGTTTCTTTTAATTGTTTCTTGCAAATGTAATTTATATTAACATATTAATAGAATTTATATTAACATTTTTTTTGCATTATTTAAATTATATTATACTTGTTGTTTGTTCTATTTAAATAGAGGTTTGATTGTTTTTTCTAATTATTTGATATTTTTATCATAACGTCACACTTCACATTATTTCTTACTATATATCTTAGAATTGTTTTTTTTCATTCAAAATGGATCCTCAACTCCTCGAGCCTGATGAGTTGAAAATAGAATGCGAAATTAGAAATATTAAAGGCTTGCAATCAGTTCAATTATCTTTGCTTAAACATTATTTAGAAGAAGAAGCGATTGGTAATGAGATTGCACCAAAGTCTGCTCATGCCGCTGCACGTTCAAATCCTAAAAGGGAAGTTGCATTGTGCGCAAAAAAATTAATTGAAATACAAGAATCTTTTAAAAATTCATTAAAGTCACCATCCGATCATCTAGGTTTAATTCTTTCGGCTATGAAAACGCGTGTGCAACATTTCCGATCTCGTCTATTGCGAATTTCAATCTCACCAGCCGTTGCCGAGGAATACCCTCCGACCATTAATCTTTGCGATGAAATGGTACATACATTAAACGAAGTGTCTGTAGAAAGTTCTGATTTAAATGAATCAATTCAAAAACTGGATGATCTCGACATTAGCACTGCTATTGTTATTATTAATAATGTGGAAGAAAGGTCTGAATCTGAACAAGATAATATTTCAGGTGCTGCATCTTATACTGGAACCATTCCTAAGCAACCACCGCTCTCTTCTGTATCAAATCAGTCTTCTTCTACTTGTCCAGTCGTTTCTCAACAAACATTTTTGAACCCTTCTATTCAGCCAAACTCATTTGCTGATAACGTTGTTCATACCTCCGATGTCAACCTACATTCTAATTCAGTTCGTTTTAGCGAATTTCCATTAAAAATTGCACCTTCAACTTCTGGTGATAAATTACCTTATTTTAAAAGAATTCCGCCACCTATTTTGAAACAACCAGATTTAACAATCACATCTTCAAATACGAACACTGCTTTGTCTAGCTTATCTACACCTTTTGCCGATACGACAAAGCATCAGATGCCAATTTCAGTAGATAATAATAAACCAATTTACACCGATGATTTGATGAAAAATCGACTATTGTTACAGCAACTGATTGCAAAAGTATCGCAGTTAAATCCTACAGCATTAGAAAACATTGTTGGAGCCCCTACTACTGTTGAAAGTGGTCTAGTTACTTCCAGTCCAAATCATCATAATATGCACAACTCTCAAGAATTTAATAATCGTACTTCTTCGATGTCTGATAATTCATGTAGACCGTCAATTGTTCATCATTGGAATTTATATTTCGATGGCTCGAAAACCGGACTCAATGTGGAACGATTTTTATACAGAGTCGAAACTAACGCGTCCTCATATAATCTACCTGAATTTAGACTACTTACTGATATTCAACATTTGCTAAAAGGCAAAGCTTTGAACTGGTATTGGTCCTACAAGGAAACAAATCACCCTAGATCTTGGTCAGAGCTTAGCACAGCGATGAGAAAACAATTTCAAGACACGCGTAACGATTTCGATGTTCGACAGTCAATATGCGGGAGAAAACAACAACCTGAAGAAACATTTCAAGATTTTTTTACTGCAATCTCTGAGCTGACTCTTTCATTGTCTGCTCCTCTGAATGACTTCGAGTTGATGTTAATTCTACCTGGCAACATGAGAACTGGCTTAAAAGAAAGACTAGCAGGAAAAAGATTCCAAACTTCTTCGGAACTGTTTGACGAATGCGTTTCAATCGAGTCAACCTGGAGGCAATTAGCGTTTGTTCCTGAACGGCAAATTAATTTTGGATCAAGACCCACCTTCTTCAATCGACCTGTCGATCCTCGTACTCGCCAAGTACATGAAATGGATGGTCCAATCGATGAAAATCCTCCTCCTATTGTTTTTCAATCGCGTATGCCTCAACAATTTCTTTCACAGCCTAATGTTTCAGCTTTCAACCCTTCATATAATTCTCCAGTTAATAAATATCCACCATTGGTATTTCCTAAACAGTTGTTTGAGAAAGTCAAGTGTTGGAATTGTGGTGTACATGGACATTTGTACTATCACTGTCCCAACGAACTTCAACATGTTTTTTGTCAAGGATGTGGCCAGTCTGACATCATATTTGAATATTGCGCTAAGTGTCAGGGAAACATGAGGAGGGAGGTGCGAATTGGGAGTCAACCCTTCCCGATTACTTCACAAATTCCCAACCAGAGACCCCGGATGGAAGAAACAGCATCGAATACCGATCCAGAGTTCTACCGGCGACTTTCGAAAAACAACCAAAAATAATTTCAAACCCTTCAAAATTTCAAACCAAATCAAATAAAATCTCACGAAATATCAAATACTTCCGCTTGCGTCGCTCTATTAAGAAATCTGTGGCTGCTGCTTGTATTGTTGATGGATTGGACGATCGCCCTTATGCTGATGTTGAAATAGCTGGTATCCCTTTACGAGGCTTACTTGATAGCGGTGCTAGCATAACGGTTCTTGGAAAAAGTTCTGAACAATTTTTGAAAAACTCAGGCATTCGCTTCTACAATCAACCTACTTTACTTTCTACGGCTTCTGGTGAAGCACAACGAATTTTAGGTCATATTAGAGCTTTCGTTTCATACGCTGGAAAACAACGTATGATGAGAATATTTATCGCACCTGGGTTAAGCCAGCAACTTTACTTGGGAATAGATTTTTGGAAACTCTTTAATATCAAACCCCAAATTATTGCAGACCTTACACTTAATACGCCTCCTTCTTTACCCCTTCCAGATCAACACTTACTTAATCTTGCTGAATCTGCTAAGCTAGATTATATTGTTAAATCTTTTCCTTCGTTTGCTCGTGAGGGTCTTGGTAAGACACACCTCCTTAGTCACTCCATCGATGTGGGCCAGGCTAAACCTATAAAACAGCGATTTTATCCTGTGTCTCCTGTCGTTCAAAAAGAGCTGTACGATGAGATAGATAGGATGTTGGCTTTGAGGGTCATCGAGGAAAGTTTCAGTTCCTGGAATAATCCTGTCACGATGGTCAGCAAAGCTAATGGTAAAAAAAGGTTTTGCCTGGACGCACGTAAACTAAATGACGTCACCGTTAAGGATGCGTATGGGTTACCAATAATTGACGGTCTTTTAAGTCGCTTAAAAGACACGTATTTTATCAGTACAATTGATTTGAAGGATGCATTCTGGCAGATCCCTCTTGATCCTGCATCCCGAGACAAGACAGCATTTACAGTTCCGGGTCGGCCATTGTACCAGTTCACGGTTATGCCGTTTGGACTATGCAACGCACCACAGACAATGTGTAAACTGATGGATAAAGTAATACCGCACCAACTCCATGATCAAGTATTCGTGTACTTAGACGACTTGCTTGTCATATCAGCTACGCTGGATGAACATTTACTACTTCTTTCTGAAGTAGCACAACGTTTAAGGCAGGCTAAGCTTACCATAAACATTGAAAAAAGCAAATTTTGTCTCACATACACACGCTATTTGGGATTTGTTGTTGGTGGTGGTCGCTTACAGGCTGATCCAGGAAAGGTAGATGCGGTTGTGTCATTTCCTATTCCTAAAACTCCTCGTCATGTTCGGAGATTTCTGGGCATGTCGGGTTGGTATTCCCGTTTTATCCCAAACTACGCTTCTATTGCCTCTCCGCTAACCGATCTACTCGGTAAGAAAAAGTTTCTATGGTCTGATGCCTGTCAGAATGCATTTGACGATATCAAAAATAAACTGACTTCTGCCCCCGTTTTGGTTCACCCTGATTTCCAACGCCCTTTTTATATACAATGTGATGCGTCAAAGAGTGGAGTTGGTAGTGTTCTGTTTCAGAAGGATGATGAAGGATTCGATCACCCCATCGCATTCTTTTCGAGAAAATTAAACCGATCTCAAAGAAATTATAACATTACTGAGTTGGAATGTTATGCGGCCGTATTAAGTGTAAAGAAATTTAGACCGTATATTGAAGGTTACGAGTTTGTCATAATTAGCGACCATGCAAGTCTTCAGTGGTTGAATCAACAAAAAGACCTAACAGGACGTTTAGCTCGTTGGAGTTTGAAGCTCCAAGGATTTAATTTCAGAATCATTCATAGAGAAGGGAAGAAAAACGTTGTTCCAGATGCTCTCTCTCGAACCTTTTCATCTGAAGCGCTAACAAAAGAAACAGTTGAGTCTCTATGCCTAAACGATGATGCATTTCGGTCTTCTGATTATGTGAGTCTTGTCGAAAAAGTTAGGACTTTATCACAAAAATGTAATTTGGTTGTACGAGATGGAAGGGTTTTCATCAAAACAAATAATAGTGATAATTTGGCTGATCCTTTGTATCGTTTGTACGTTCCTGAAGTTTTAGTACCTGAAATTTTAAAATCACATCACGATTCTCCTTCAGCTGGTCACGCTGGCATTGAAAGGACGTTTGAGCGTTTGCGCCGTTTGTACTACTGGCCCAGTATGTTTAGAGATGTCAAGGAATATGTAAATAACTGTAATATTTGTAAAACATGTAAAGCTCCTAATTATTCCACACGACCTCCAATGGGAAGCTTTCACTTACCTACTATTCCTTGGCAACGTATATTTATTGACTTTCTTGGCCCATATCCAAGAACTCGATTGGGATTTTGTTATGTAATGGTAGTTATTGATCATTTTAGTAAATTTGTCATCCTAGAATCTTTAAGATCAGCTACAACACAGACAGCAATACAAGTTTTACAGAAACGGATTTTCAACTTATTTGGTGTACCAGAATCTATTGTTTCTGATAACGGGAAACAGTTTATTTCTAAAAATTTTAAGTCCTTTCTGTCAAAACTAAATATTGCACATATTCTAACTCCAAAATACAGCCCCCAATCGAATTCATCGGAACGAGTAAATCGAACCTTATTATCAGCAATACGTTCCTATTTAAAAACAGATCATCGTGAGTGGGATGCTCATTTAGATGAAATTGGAGGTGCACTGCGAACAGCGTTACATGATTCTATTGGAAAAAGCCCATATTACGCTCTGTTTGGTCGACATATGATTAACCATGGTGATCAGTACCAGGTTTTACGTGAACTTCAGTGTCTAGGCGAATCGGAAGTAGAAACATTGAATCCTTCAACGCACCTTGAAATAATGAGAAATAACATAATGGTAAGGTTAAAACAATCGTCACAACAGCATGCCAAGCAATATAACTTGCGGAGTCGTCAAAGGTCATTTTCTGTGGGACATTCAGTATATGTCAGAAATTTTCCTCAGAGCGATGCCACAAAAAGATTCTCGGCAAAGCTCGCACCAAAGTTCATCAAAGCAATAATTAAAGAGAGGATCGGAAATGTTGCATATCGTTGTGTGGACGAAAAAGGTAACAACTTAGGGGTATATCACCTGAAAGATATTCAAAACTCATACGCAATGCATGTTTAGTTTTTCCTCTAATCCTTTATTTTATATCTTTTGCCCGGCTTGAGACTTCTCATGGGTCGTAGGGCAGCACCACGATTTGTAACCCCCTTTTTGGGGATTACAATGATTTACGCCAATATAATTATTTTTGAAAAAAAAAACTTTCCTTCGCTTCAACAAAACATATATTTTTTCATTTTAACAAACCTGATATTCTTTTCACATTAATAATTTCTATGAAAAAGGTCCTAAAGAAAGATATTACAATTAAATAAAATAATTTGCTTTATTAATAAACATATTGGAATTATAAGGTTCTATTTTTTTGATGATACGGAAAACATTTTTGTTGTTGAATTATTCCGGGAGAATTACTTTTACCTTCAATAAGATAACATATATATTTAATCTTGTATTGTTTAAACCAAGTTTATTTGTAAAAAAATTTAATTTTAATTAAATAAAATTTATAATTGAAAAGTTCGGCTGTGATTTTGTTATATTGAAGAATAGTAAATTAATTTAGTTAAAGAATAGTTAAAAGAAAAAACTGTGATTATAACTTAAAGTTAAAAATAATTCAAAACTAAAAATTAAAGTTAAAGGTTTTTTATGGTTGATGTGAAACCCATTGAGTTTTCAATTTTATTTAAAAACCACGTCATAAAGTTGATTTCAATTACAGCTGTAACGGCAATTTATAAATCAACCTTTCTTTTGTATCAGTTTATATATCAGCTCTTTATATACTGCTATACAATTTTATATTAGCGGGATGAATATTATGTTTGATGTTACGGATACGAATACTAATTTGAACTAAAGACGAATTAATTGGAAAACTATTATTGGAAAACTATTAATTGATGAAAGTGGAACAAATTTATGGTGCTCTATAGAAAATAATGCTGCCTGCAATCTAGCCTAAGTTAATGTGGTTTAGATCTGGAATTTTAATCAAGAACTTCAACAAATTAGTTACTTTAGGAATTTGAATTCTAGTGCTAGTTGTCGTCATCATTACTATTGAAGTTTTCTTTCATCACTAATTTGGATTGGATTACTAAACTATATTCAACAAACATTCAATAACATTCAGTACGGAGCCATATCTAAGTTTGAATGACGCATCTTCCGGTGATATATAACAATGAAGTATATTCGATTAATTTTTATAAACTAAATTAACAATGCATTACATAGTTTTTAATTTTTATTAAATTATTTTTATGTTGAATTTATTTAATTTCTTTTTGTAATTCAATTTTTCTCTCTATTTCTTTTGTAGTTTCTTTCAGCTAAATTCAGGTTTCCACAAGCGCTTGGAGGACAAAGAATTGGCGGGAAACTAGTTAAATCAGGTTTTTTTATTTATTTAATTATTAATTTTTTTTGAAATTGATATCTAGTTACTAGTATAATTGAAAAGAGATAGTTTTTAAAATTAAATTTTTTTTTAAATCCTTAAATACTTAAAATTTAATATTCTTTAAATTTAGTTTAAATCTAATTTATTATACCAATCTTTAAATACGATAATTGGAATTTTTAATAATGATTTATTTAGAATACAAATCACGTTGTTTTGTTTAATAAATATTATGTTAGTTGGTAATTTCTAATTTCTTTTGTTTTGTTGTTTATTAATATGATGTAGTGACGTTTTTTTTGCTGTCCGGATATTATCTTATGTCGTCACTGTCTTATCCCCTACCTTCCCATTCCCTGCGATCTTTAATCACACGTTTAAGCCTTGAATCATCTCCCACGCCCACGTCTGAAACTAGCCAGAGCACCAGATCGCATCAAGGCCTCTAAACGAGTGGAAATTACTCGTAACACGCTTCGCGCGGGTTACAGTAGGGGGTTACAAATGATTTACGCCAATATAATTATTTTTGAAAAAAAAAACTTTCCTTCGCTTCAACAAAACATATATTTTTTCATTTTAACAAACCTGATATTCTTTTCACATTAATAATTTCTATGAAAAAGGTCCTAAAGAAAGATATTACAATTAAATAAAATAATTTGCTTTATTAATAAACATATTGGAATTATAAGGTTCTATTTTTTTGATGATACGGAAAACATTTTTGTTGTTGAATTATTCCGGGAGAATTACTTTTACCTTCAATAAGATAACATATATATTTAATCTTGTATTGTTTAAACCAAGTTTATTTGTAAAAAAATTTAATTTTAATTAAATAAAATTTATAATTGAAAAGTTCGGCTGTGATTTTGTTATATTGAAGAATAGTAAATTAATTTAGTTAAAGAATAGTTAAAAGAAAAAACTGTGATTATAACTTAAAGTTAAAAATAATTCAAAACTAAAAATTAAAGTTAAAGGTTTTTTATGGTTGATGTGAAACCCATTGAGTTTTCAATTTTATTTAAAAACCACGTCATAAAGTTGATTTCAATTACAGCTGTAACGGCAATTTATAAATCAACCTTTCTTTTGTATCAGTTTATATATCAGCTCTTTATATACTGCTATACAATTTTATATTAGCGGGATGAATATTATGTTTGATGTTACGGATACGAATACTAATTTGAACTAAAGACGAATTAATTGGAAAACTATTATTGGAAAACTATTAATTGATGAAAGTGGAACAAATTTATGGTGCTCTATAGAAAATAATGCTGCCTGCAATCTAGCCTAAGTTAATGTGGTTTAGATCTGGAATTTTAATCAAGAACTTCAACAAATTAGTTACTTTAGGAATTTGAATTCTAGTGCTAGTTGTCGTCATCATTACTATTGAAGTTTTCTTTCATCACTAATTTGGATTGGATTACTAAACTATATTCAACAAACATTCAATAACATTCAGTACGGAGCCATATCTAAGTTTGAATGACGCATCTTCCGGTGATATATAACAATGAAGTATATTCGATTAATTTTTATAAACTAAATTAACAATGCATTACATAGTTTTTAATTTTTATTAAATTATTTTTATGTTGAATTTATTTAATTTCTTTTTGTAATTCAATTTTTCTCTCTATTTCTTTTGTAGTTTCTTTCAGCTAAATTCAGGTTTCCACAAGCGCTTGGAGGACAAAGAATTGGCGGGAAACTAGTTAAATCAGGTTTTTTTATTTATTTAATTATTAATTTTTTTTGAAATTGATATCTAGTTACTAGTATAATTGAAAAGAGATAGTTTTTAAAATTAAATTTTTTTTTAAATCCTTAAATACTTAAAATTTAATATTCTTTAAATTTAGTTTAAATCTAATTTATTATACCAATCTTTAAATACGATAATTGGAATTTTTAATAATGATTTATTTAGAATACAAATCACGTTGTTTTGTTTAATAAATATTATGTTAGTTGGTAATTTCTAATTTCTTTTGTTTTGTTGTTTATTAATATGATGTAGTGACGTTTTTTTTGCTGTCCGGATATTATCTTATGTCGTCACTGTCTTATCCCCTACCTTCCCATTCCCTGCGATCTTTAATCACACGTTTAAGCCTTGAATCATCTCCCACGCCCACGTCTGAAACTAGCCAGAGCACCAGATCGCATCAAGGCCTCTAAACGAGTGGAAATTACTCGTAACACGCTTCGCGCGGGTTACAATATTACTCGGGATAGTATTAGAAGTCACGTCACCCAATGCCAGACACTTACTATCGTGGAAACCCCCTGCCAGACACCCTTAAACTTTAAAGTTTAAGGGTGTCTGGCAGGGGGTTTCCACGAAAGTAAGTGTCTGGCATTGGGTGACGTGACTTCTAATACTATCCCGAGTAATATATAAAAAAATTAGCTTTTATACTTTCACGAAACTTTGGAGGCCCCTTTGGAACCTGCTCCCTGCCAAAGCCACTATGATCCAAACTTCATATGTCGCTTATCGTTCCTACCTGAGTAGGGGGTATGCGCAGAGAAACTTTCAGCTTTTATAAAATAACGAAGGTCTGGCCGTCGCGGGCTCTCAGTCTATAACTGATTTTTGACAAAAAAGTAAGCTACCACCTCTGTGTTTAGCTTAGCACGGCAGTATTTCTTGTTGCATTTTATTGTTGTCTTAATTTTTTAACAATATTATTGAACTTGATTAAATTTTTAGATTTGATTTTGGTTTCGTTTATTTTAAAATTTGGTTTTTGGTTCGGTTTTGGTTTGATGATTTTTAAAATTTGGTTTCGGTTATGGTTTTGGTTTTGATAATTTTTAAAACGTGGTTTTGGTTTTGGTTCTGGTTTTGATCTATTTTAGAATGTGGTTATGGTTTCGGTTTTGGTTTTTCTAATTTGGTGTGGTTTTCTGGTTTTGCGGTTTTGGTTTTAAAAAACCGGTTTCCAGCCCTGTGGGTCACTAACAGAATTAGGTTGCTGTAGTTGAGAGGGGCAGTACTGCACAATGATTCTGCACCATGGCGAGTCATTTGCGCCATAAAACCAATGCAACTCAAGCGTCTGTTCTCCATGTTAGGGGCGGCTTGGAGTGGGCGTCTGTCTTGGATCAAGCGGCTCGCTATATAAACGTGTAAAAAGGTTGTTTCTGGTAACCTTGAGATGCAGAACGAACCCATTCACGAAAATTTGGGTTGGGCGAAAAGCTAACACCCCATTTCCGTAAAAAAATTATTTGTCATGAATTCTGTACACAGGCCTCGGGTTATCTCGGACTCATTTCAAGAACGACCTCAGCAACTGTACCCGGACTACGATTTAAAAATGGGAACCTGGAACGTGCTAAGCCTTAGAAGACCAGGAGATCTATTAAAACTTACAAACCAAATCGATAGCTACACACTAGATATAGTGGCATTACAAGAACTAAGATGGCGTGGGAGTGAAATCCACGAAACAGACAAGGGATACACGCTCTACTATTGCGGCCATCAAAACGGAAGGGAATTAGGAGTTGGCTTTCTCATACATCGTCACGTGAATCAATATGTTATCGACTTTAGCCCAATTAATATTCGGATATGCACAATGAGAATTTGCACGCAAAAATTTAATGTAACGATCATCAATGTTCATACACCTACTGAAGACAAAGCAGATGACATTAAAGACCTGTTCTTTCTAGAACTTGAAGAAGTCGTTAATAACATCCCGCGGCACGATATAAAAATCATGGTAAGTGACTTCAATGCTCAAATTGGTAGAAGTGCAGGACTTAAAACACATATCGACCCTAACAGATTGCATCATACCAGCAACAATAACGGCTTTCGCGCAGCTGAACAGGCTATGATGTATGATCTAGTAATTTCCAGCACTTTCTTTCCTCATAAGAGACGTGGAGCAAAGCAACGTGGAAATCAAACGATTTAAGAACTGAAAATCAAATCGATCATGTCGTAATTTCTAAGAGACACTCTTCAAGTGTAACTGACGTTCGATCATACAGAGTTGCTGATATGGACACCGATCATATGCTTGTCATCACTCATCTTTAAGAACAAGTGCCAGTTGTCATCTACATTTAATAGACAAGCAAAAAATACCGTGCGCTGGAATGTCGATGCATATAAAATATCCGGAAACCCATACAAGGTTGTACAACTGGTCTAGTAATAGTCCATTACTGGCAGCCAGTAATGCAGCAATGGGCGAGTACTGGCAACCACGACTGGACCATTAACATAATTTTACTGGATGATAACTTCGGACAATAAATGGTTGCCATTCTTGGACCAAATACTGTCAACCATGACTGGGCCGTTAAAAAAAATATGCATTATTATCATATGTAAATTAAAATAAATTAAATACAAACTAATTTAAAATAAAATAAAAATGACGGAAAAAATTCAAAACTCCCCATACAACTGGTTCAGTTGCAAGAATGGCTGAGTAATGGCAAACACCGCCCTGACTCCGCCATTAAAAAAAATATAAAATAATATTTTTTATACATAAATTTAAATAAATTATTTACAAAATAATTAAAATAAAATAGAAATGAAAATAAATTAAAACATATACCAACCTTTTCTTTATTAGCATAGTCTTTCAACCGACAAGGCGATAACTAAACTATATGTGAAATTTTTCAAACTATGTATTTCTAAAAGGGATAATACTCTAGTGAAATTTAAAAAAAAATGACAGATCGGCAAATTCATGGCTACAGTACTGGCCCAATAACAATAGCCAAGCAATATTTACCATTCATGGACCAGTGCTTGGCCATTCAAGGATAACAATATACTGGCTAATTTCTGTAAACCTGCATGACATCCTGTCTGAGATGCCATTAAACATACAAGAAGAATGGCAAGCGCTTCAATCACTCATTATATCCGCAGCACAAACTACAATCGGAAAACGACAACCGAAAGCACGTAACGAATGGTTTGATGACGAGTGCCGCGAAAGCGTTGAGCACAAACAAGAACTGTGAGAAAAATGGTTAACGAGGAACACCCGAAGCTCCCAATCTGATTATCTATGCGCAAGAAAAGCCTCAGCAAAACTCATAAGAAAACAGAAACGCGAACACCTAAAGAGCTGTGTCGAAAACATCCACCAACATGCAGCTAATGGAAATTCAAAAGAATGATTTGCCAATGCGCGGAACCTGACAAAAGATTTCCACCCAAGATCCACAGCTATCAAAAATGGAAATAACGAGATTACAACAAATGAACGTGATGTGCTGGCAGTATGGCGATCCCAGTTTCAAAACCTACTGAATAGGACGAATGAGGTTCATCCTATTCGAGCAATTGCTCTGTCAAGTGAGGATATTTTTGTCCCTTAAAATAGAAGAAGTGGAAGCTGCCATCAAAAAATTAAAAAAAATTAAAAACAATAAAATTAAAATAAAAAAATTAAAAAAAAATTAAAAAATGTCATCTCGTTAAGATAAGTTTATTTTGTAAAGAATAAGTGTAGACACTTTTTTTTATGAATAAAATATAAACTAACTCACCAAGTGTCACAAATATATAATTTAACTCTGAACATATAATTAACGTCATTAACCTTAACTCAGATAATTAATTAAATTATAAAACTATCACCTACGCAAGCAATTGAACACTCGACTAATAACGTTTTTATTAAAAATATCACTGCTACTATAAGATATTTACTACAAATTAGCGAAAATACAACAAGAAAAAAAATCAATTGAGTTCATTTATTAAAACAGATAATTACCACCAACCTACCGATGAGGTACCACACAAAATTTATGACACTAATTTAATTCTATTTATTTGTAAAATTTAATGTTCACTAATTAAAAATCTAATCCTTTAAGGTCATGTGACGAAATTAATGACCATATCATCAGAAACTCTTCTGGTCAACAACACTTTTGATGTTACGACTTTCAATTGTTTAATGATTTACCAACGGTAAAAATGTGACGACGCATTTGTCTTCAAAAATTGAACTCGAACATACAAATTAAAATTACAATTTTCGGTGAGTGAGTTAGTGCCATTATTTATTTCACTCGCTTATCATACAGAGGTAGTATGAATAACGTCTCGCACCGTCAAAATATCAAATTTAATAAATAATGTTGCTTTGTTGTACTAACAAAACTGCTGTTGCACAGTTTTTAAAATTAAAAAAAAAAAGTTAATATATTTTAAAATGTGTTGTTTTCTTTTTCTTGCTGTTCATTTTTACTAAACAATTTTAATAACCTGTAAATCTTTAACTGTAACTGTTAAATGTAGTAACACGCAATTAAGTTAAAAGATATTAAGTCTCCTAGTCTAAGCTTAAGTTTCAATTAGATTGCGTTTATATTTCAACAAATTGAATAAATATTTTTACTACCATGACGGGATTTAATATTATGTTGATATTATGTCTATTATTTATAACCGAGTGTCAGAACTAGTTTCTTGCTTCTTTGTATTGGGTCGATGCTCATTTATATTAAAGCAAAACAGTTGTATTATTGAAAAACAGGACAGCGGATTATAATCTAAATTTTAACTATTTATCCAAACAACAAATATTTTAAAATCACAAAACTAAAATAAATATAAAAATTAAATTATTCAAAGAGACCTGCAGGATGTTTGAACGGAGTACACGAAATCAATATCTTACAATTCTACTACGTAAGTTGAACTTAAAATTAAAACTATTCTTTAGAGAAAAAATTAAAATAAAACTTTTGTATACAGTCAATTTTAGCTCTTTAAATTATGGTTTAGTAATTGGATGGCCATCATCCACATTTCCATCACTACAAGCAAATGAAACGTCATTACCATGTGGACCATTTACACTAGATGAACTATCGCCTGTTATTTCAATCCTTTTTTTGGGTGGCCTAATTGGAACACTACTTTTTGGAGCTATTGTAGATTATATTGGACGACGAAAGACAATGATTTTAGCATCAATTCCAGAAATTGTAAGAATATCTAAATTTAAAGTTTAAATTATAATAAATTAAACAAATTATTATTTTTCAGATTAGTTGGTTGTTAATTCTGTTTGCTCAAAATATTTACTATCTTTTAGTAGCCAGGTTTTGTGCTGGACTTGGCAGTGGTGGTATTATGGCATCAGTCCCAATATATGTTTCAGAATTTGCCGATCCTAAAATTCGAGGGAAACTAGAATCATTTTCATTCTTAATTGCCTATGTTGGAATAAATATAGCTTTTGCTTTGGGAAACAATTTCTCGTATCATATTTATTCCACGATTTATGTGCTTGTTCCAACAGCATTTTTGATATCTGTGCTGTGTCTGCCTGAAACGCCAAGTTTTTTGATACGAACAAATAAAATAAAACAAGCTAAGGAAAGCTTAGCATTTTTTCGAAGTATGACAACAAATTCTTTTGATTTAAGTGATTATTATAATAAAGAGTCAGATTCTTTAATGAAACATAGTAATATGAAGGAAGGAGAAGCATCAAATAATCATAAACAGAGAGTAGAATGGAGAGATTTTGGTAAGTGTTAATATAAAGTGTAAACTGTTTTTCCTATTTTAATTCAATATTTTGTATTCAATTAGTAACACCAAATGCGAGACAAGCAATACTATTTGGAATTGGTTTGGTATGTCTCAACCAACTATCCGGTGGAGTTGTTATAATAAACTATGTTTCAACAATTTTAAAAAATCAAGGCTCATTTTTAAATGCAAGTCAATCCTCACTTATTATTTCAGCAGCTCAACTTTTAGGCGCATTACTTTCAATTATATTAATTGAAAAATTTGGAAGAAAACCTTTGCTTGCGTTTTCATCATTGGGAGCAGCAACTGGATTAACTGTAATGGGAATTTACATGTATTTAAAAACATCCGATTATGACATGGAAAAATATTCAGTTTTGCTAATATGCAGTCTTGCTTTCTTTACATTTGTTATACCCTTGGGATTGTCGATTTTACCGATTGTGATTCTTTTTGAAATTATGCCGGAAAAGGTAATTTGACTTTATTTATCTATCCAAGACAAGTTTTAGTTTACCAATTATTTTTTTTTTAATTGAAGATTCGTGGAGTTGGGTGTTCAACATGCGTGTCATTGATTTGGATCCTTAGCTATATAACTACAAATTATTACTATGCATTAACACAAATAATAGGGACACATGGATGTATGTTTATTTTTGCGGGATTTTGTTTTACTGGAGCTATTTGTGTAATTGTTTTTCTAAAAGAGACGAAAGGAAAATCATTACAAGAAATTCAAAGAATGTTAATTGAATAATACAACAAAATTAAAAATGATTGTAACTTATAATATTAATATATAATAATAATGAAGGAGCATGGCGAGGATTTGTTTTTCTTGATTTTTTTCCGCGTAGTCCAATCTCTGTTATTGGCATACGATTTCGTCAGATATTAAATACTACTCTCAATATGTGTGATGTCACTAGTCCAGGGATATCTTATGGGCACAGACCGATGAACTACATTCAGTCAAAGTTAGCACTTTCAAGCTTGGTTATGGAGTGTTCCTCTGTGATGCCTCGATATTGTTTGCACCTGGGGAGTGTGAATAGACAAGCTCCTTGCACTACACCCTGGATTACGCTAAAAGTCTATTCAAATTTGGTAGCCAAGTATTTCATCTCGAACTCGTGGCTGTGATACAAACAAATGAACATGAACCAAAATCAAAATAACCGTACGCTAAATAAAAAAATTGTTTGCACAACGAAATGAGTGAAGAATTAAAGAGTGGTTTCTGCTAAAATTTTGTTTAAAGCACGTATTTCCATCAAAATAGTACTATTAAGCTCATACTTACATGCAATCTTACATTTTTCTGATTTTTTTTTCATCAGAAATCCGATCATACAGAATCTGTGTACTGTAGTATTCTGAACTAAGCTCAGACAGAAGCAGAGCAGATAGAAAACAGTATCCCCCTTCTTAGTCGTGCCTTGAAACATCCTGAAACAAAAAAAAAATCGGTGTTAGAATATACTAACCCATATATCATAAATTTCGGTAGAAATTTGCGAGTTTTTTAATACACAAAAAAATTACTCAAAAAAAACAGCTCAAACTAAAATTTTGACGAGCACTTATCTTACAGCTAACCATGAGAAAATCACATTTTGAAAAACATTATTTGATTATTGTAACATTATTATACCCATTCAATGGCTCAAACTACATAAATATTCTTTACATTTAAAAGTGAATCGTGTTTTAAAACTAAAAAGCTGAAAAAAGAACGGAAAACAGACAATATAATAAAATATATTTTCTTAAATATTAAATGTCTTATAAATTTTATCTCCAAAATCTCCAAAACTTGGAAGTTACAACAACTTTTATTGAAATTTCACTAAAACACTATAATTTCAAAACAAACAAATCAGTTTTTCTCGAAATTGTTGTTTAACATTTAAAAAAAGTGAGCTGTTGCATTAAAATATGCATTTAGAAATAATCTTATTAAATTTTAATGCAACAGTTCACTTTTATAAATGTTACACTAGAATTTCGAGAAAAATTCAGTGTTTTGAATGGTGGAGATTATCTACATTTAGATGTTATGGATTGTCATTTTGTTCCTAACCTAACTTTTGGACATCCTATAGTTAAATATTTACGAAGTAAAATAAAGGATGCTCAGAAAGTAAAATATTATACGAAGTGAAATAAAGGATGCTTCCTTTGAAACTCATATGATGGTATCGAACCCAGATCAGTGGATAGAACCAATGGCCAATGCTGGTGTTGATCAATATACTTTTCGTGTTGAACCGGTTCAAACAATTGTTGCAGAAGTTTCAAAGAAAGTTAAAGAAACTGGAATGAAGGTTGGTTTAGCTTTAAAACCAGGCACTCCAGTTGAGCTTGTGAAAGAGTACATTCCCTTAGCTGATATGATTTTGATTATGGCCGTTGAACCCGGTTTTGATGGTCAAAAATTTATGAGTGATATTATGCCAAAAGTGGAACGGCCACGTGAAAATTACCCCAACATTAGATATAGAGGTTGATGGAGGAGTTGGACCAGAAACAATTAATGAGTGTGCTTAAGCTGGAGCAAATATGATTGTTGCTGGTACAGCAATTATACGGGCTACTAATCAAAAAGACGTATTATCACTTTTAAAAACTCTACAGTAGTTTACACTACCTAGTATCATAAATATGTTATTGTTCCTAATTTTAAGATGATTTTTGTAAACTTGGGCTGGATATAGATTTAAATATGGATATGAATATGGATGTGGAGATTGGATATGTATTAAATATAGATTGGATATTGATTTGATATGGGTTGAATATGGGTTTGGATATGGATTGGATATGGATTCGATATGGATTGGATATGGATTGGATATGGATTAGATATGGATTGAATGTGGATTGGGTATGGATTGGATATGGAATAGATATGGATTGCATATGGATTGGATATGGATTGGATATGGATTGGATATGGATTGCATATGGATTGGATATGGATTGGATATGGATTGGATATGGATTGGATATGGATTGGATATGGATTGGATATGGATTGGATATGGATTAGATATGGATTGGATATGGATTGGATATGGATTGGATATGGATTGGATATGGATTGGATATGGATTGGATATGGATTGGATATGGATTGGATATGGATTGGATATGGATTGGATATGGATTGGATATGGATTGGATATGGATTGGATATGAATTGAGTATGGATTGGATATAGATTTAATATGGATTAGATATGGATTAGATATGGATTAGATATGGATTGAATATGGAATGGATATGGATTGGATATGGACTAGATATGGATTGGATATGGATTGGATATGAATTGGATATGGATTGGATATGTATTGGATATGAATTGCATATGGATTGGTTATGGATTGGAAATGGATTGGATATGGATTGGATATGGATTGGATATGGAATGGATATGGATTGGATACTAATTGAATATGGATTAGATATGGATTAAAAATCGGATACTGGTGTTATATTTTTTTTATAAAGACCAACAAAAAGAAATTATATAAGCAGAAAAAAAACATCAGAAATGTAAATTCAGCAGTTTTTTAAAGATGTTTAATACACAATGTACAAAAACAAAACAAACAAAAAAAAAATGATATCTTAGCGGCAAAAAACATCAAAAATGTAAATACAGCAGTCAGTTTTTTAGAGAGGTTAGGTACACAACGTAAAAAAACAAATAAAAAGAAATGATATCTTATCACACGCACATTTCAGCGGTAAGAACGTCAAAGGAACCAAATCAGGAGTTTGTTTTCAGGGTTTAATACACAACGTAAAAGTACCAAACCAAAGAAATGATACATTTTGATAAGCAAATTGGATACTACGAGAATAAAAACATTTCATATAACTATTTAAGCTAAAATTTTAAATAAACATACCAAGCTACAAAAATGTATGTACATTTATGAACTAAAACTTAAAAATAAAAAATATATAAATAAATAGTCCCGATGGTCGACTTATTTTTCATCGAATTCCAAATGTACAATACATTATTTGAAAGTTAATTGAGAAATGAGAGAAGTACAAAACAGACGCGAAAAGTCTTGAAGGCAGACAGTATCTTATTTTTGAAAGCCCTAATTTTGGGCGTTTAATGACAAGAGATCCCTTACACTTCAAAGTGTTTTCGCGTCTGTTTTGTACTTCTTTCGTTTCAGATTAACTTTCAAATAATGCATTGTACATTTGGAATTCGATGAAAAATAAATTTATACTTCGTAAACTTTATTGTGTCGACCATCGGGACTATTTATTTATATATTTTTTTATTTTTAAGTTTTAGTTCATAAATGTACATACATTTTTGTAGCTTGGTATGTTTATTTAACATTTTAGCTTAAATAGTTATATGAAATGTTTTTATTCTCGCAGTATCCAATTTGCTTATCAAAATGTATCATTTCTTTGGTTTGGTACTTTTACGTTGTGTATTAAACCCTGAAAACAAACTCCTGATTTGGTTCCTTTGACGTTCTTACCGCTGAAATGTGCGTGTGATAAGATATCATTTCTTTTTATTTGTTTTTTTACGTTGTGTACCTAACCTTTCTAAAAAAACTGCTGTATTTACATTTTTGATGTTTTTTGCCGCTTACATTTACGTCATAAAAACAACTACATTTTTTTTCCCAAAAAATTGGCTAAAAAATAAATGAAATTATTTTTTGACACACTTGACATTATTTTTTTGACAAATTTATGATGCCATAATTCTCTATAATAATAATAAAATTTCATTTCAAACAAATAATTAATTTTATTTTTTTCCAAAAATTTGTTAAAAAAAATATATAAAAATCTTTCTTTTGACACACTTGACAACATTTTTTTGACAAACTTATAATGCAATAATCTAGATTTTGGTCTCACATACCAATCCCGACCATCAAGATTTCTCCAAATTCAATGTTCCTACTCGTAACCACTTAAAATGAACGTTTTTTAAGCCAAAAATATGAAAATTTGCTGTTTTTGACACACTTAATGATTTTTTTGACACACTTCCGGTACAGTTATCGAACACAGCGTCTTTTCGGACCTGTCCCTTATGAATACCTATTTTTAGAAAAAAAAATTTTTGAAATCCCTCCAGCGGTTTTCCCTGAAGCGTAGGTAATGACGGCCGGCCGGCCGACAGACAGACATACATTTTGTTTTTGCTCTTTTAGAATCAGTAGGTTCTAAAACGTCGAGAAATGCCAAAAAAAGTGGGGGTAAGAATTTCACTTTTGGCTCATGAATGTAACACTAAGGTCTTTCAGAACGACGTAATTAGGTATAAGAAATATAATATTTGTTTCGGAGTAGATTTTGTTTGATGAAATGAAGAGATTGAAGGAAGCATTCGCTAAAGCTAATGGTTACTACATACCTACTAAGCTTCCAGGCTACTTGATATTTTAAGATGTTTCAAAAATGTAATGAAAATTCATCAATATCAAGATCTAATCGAATCAAATATGATAATTAGTGTTAGTAGTATAAAAATTCTATATGGTTGAGAAGGGAAATATAAACCTCAGCTACGCGCCACAGGATATTATACAAGTTTTCAATCAAATAGCTGACTTCTCAAACTTGTTATAAAATGTACTATTATTTATTTGCTTGGAAGCCGTAAGATTTTGGTGTATAGAAACGTTTGTTCTCAGATTAATTTTTAATAAAATTTTGGAATTAATTGATTTACTTTTGCGTTTATCTTTTGATTTTTATTTAATCTACTTTATCGTATTTTGCAATAATTTTTTCCTGATTATATTGTTTTTGCATGTTCAAACTTATTCAAATTAATTTAAATTATAGACAAAATTTATTTATTTTGTAAGTGGTTTGTGTTTATATTATAATTTAAAGTTTGAAAAAACATGTGAATTTTTTTTAAATAGGTTTTGTGTTTTTTTTAATAATTTCCAAAGAAATAATTACCTCGGTCTGAAAGACCTAAGTATTACATTCACGAGCTAAAAGTGAATATCTTACCCGCATTTTTTGGCATTTCTCGACGTTTTAGAACCTACTGATTCTAAAAAAGCAAAAAAAATGTATATCTGTCTGCCGGCCGTCCGGCCGTCACAACCGACGAAATCTAGAAAACGGCTGAAGGGATTTGAAAAATTTTGAATTCTAAAAATAGGTACACTCAATGGTAAGAGCCGAAAGGATGATGTGTTCGATAACTTGTCAAGTGTGTCAAAACAAGGAAATATGCATTTTTTTGCTTAAAAAAACGTTCATTTTAAGTGATTAAAAGAGGACGAGTAGAAACAAAGAATGCGGAGAAATATTGATGGTCGGGATTGGTATGTGATACCAAAAACTAGATTATTGCATTATAAATTTGTCAAAACAATGTTGTCAAGTGTGTCAAAAGAAAGATTTTTATTTATTTTTTACCCAATTTTTTGCAAAAAAAATAAAATTAATTATTTGTATGACATGAAATTTTATTATTATTATAGAGAATTATGACATTATAATTTTGTCAAAAAATAATGTCAAGTGTGTCAAAAAATGATTTCATTTATTTTTGGAAAAAAAATTTTAATTGTTTTTATGACGTAAATGAAATGGAAATTTTTGAATTTGTTATAGTTCTTGAAATATTTTTGGAATTTTGAAAAAAGTTAGTATTTTTGATTTTGTAATAATTTTTGGAATATT
Organism: Diogma glabrata; assembly: GCA_963693315.1. Lineage (NCBI taxonomy): Eukaryota > Metazoa > Arthropoda > Insecta > Diptera > Cylindrotomidae > Diogma > Diogma glabrata. The sequence goes on along the minus strand of OY856186.1, from coordinate 6,500,005 downwards.
TTTAGAATTTTGGAAAAAGTTTTTTTAAGAGTTTTTGGAATATTATTGGCATTTAGAAAAAGTTTAAATATTTGATTTTATTCTAATTTTTGGAATATTTTTGGAATTTTGAAAAGGTTTTAATTTTTGATTTCGTTATAATTTTTGCAATATTTTTAGAATTTTGGAAAAAACAGAATTTTTGAATTTTATATATATTTCTAGAATTTTGAAAAAAGTTTCAATTTTTGATTTTGTAATAATTTTTGCAATATTTTTAGAATTTTGAAAAATTTTTAATTTTTGATTTTATTATAATTTTTGGAATTTTTAAAAAACTTTGAATTTTTGATTTTGTAATAATTTTTGCAATATTTTTAGAATTTTGTAAAAAGTTTGAATTTTTAATAAATTTTGGAATATTATTGGAATTTAGAAAAAGTTTAAATATTTGATTTTATTTTAATTTTTGAAATATTTTCGGAATATTAAAAAAAATTTCAATTTTTGATTTTGTTATAATTTTTGCAATATTTTTAGAATTTTTGAAAAAAATTTTAATCTTTGATTTTTTAATAATTTTTGGAATATTTTTAGAATTTTGAAAAAAGTTTGATTTTATTTAATTTTTAGAATATTTTTGGAATTTTGAAAGAAATATGAATTTGTGATTTTGTAATATTTTCTCGAAACGCTAAATGGAGAGGTTTTTGAGTAGTTTGCTGAGTGTATCATCTTTTCGCTAAATTATGTTAATTTATGATCTGTTATAATTTTCCGGCAACGTATTGATGTTTCGTGTTAGTTTTGTAATAAATTTTTAAACAGAGATAAAAAATACTTATACTTTAACAAAGAGTTATGTTTGATATACATCGCTGCCCAAAACTAAAAACCATGTCCTCATAAAAGTTGATTGCCGAAAACTATACCAAAATCCTTAAACCAGACCGAAGTCTTGATATCTCAGAGCTGTGAGATTTTAGCCCCCTTCCATATTTTTAGAAAATATTTTTCATGAAAAATATGCAGCTCACATGCATCAACGGTAAAAAATTGGATTTAAAGTTTGGGGAAAGTACAACTACAAAAATGTTAAAGAAATTGTCATAATTAGAATAAAAACAAATAAAAAAATATGAACATAAAGAGGTTTTACGAATGGCTTGTTTTGCATAAATTCCCTTAAACCGGTAAACTGCTTTTGTTGGAGTAAATATTCTTACAATTTTTTTTTGTGATTTAATTTAATTAGTCTTCTAAGAATGTCCAGATTGTAATATTGGTATCATTTGGCAGTTAACACGAGCCATTTGGTACAGGTCTCTAAAGCTAAATAAATCTGCATATGAAATGTATGTTCAAATTAAAACACATTAGTACACACAAAAAGTTAACACACTAAATTTTATAAATAGACAGTAAAAGATTATTTTAATACGATGTCGCGAACAATTAGGTGAACAGAAAAAACATTCGTTTATTGGGCGTCACAATTGCGAATACCTAACTCTGGAACCTCATACTCGCCATATTGTCCTTGACGAGTCCTACAACTTTTTTATCTGCCGTTTTCCTTGGTTCGGCCGCTTTTTTCTTCGGGAAACGCCGAAACATGACGATTTTCCCCGTCTTGTATATTTATTACCATAGTTTTGTTATTTATCAAAGGGGGTGGAAATTTGTTTTAGAAAATGAGTGTAAATTTGTCCGAGTGTATTTTTGTCGGACAACTCGATTTTTTATAATAACAAATGGTTTTTTATCGTGTTTCATTTTTATCTGACATGTGGTAATCAATAAACACTACCCCGTCAGGATTCCGACTTCCAGTCGTCGGACTGGAAAAACGCGGCCGAAAATTTGTCGGACAATATGACCCTTCAATTTTTGTTAAACAATCCTGTGAAAATTAGTTTTGTGGTAATTGATTTTCAATACCCTGGTATTTTGGCCTGTTTGAGATGTCGAACTCAACAAAAGCAGACAATTTTTTGTCGGACAAATTTAACCTCGTTTTCTAGAACAAATTTCCACTCCCTTTAATAAATAACAAAATTATGGTAGTAAATATACAAGTCCCCGGGAAATTAAAAAATTGTATCTTCCAATGAATAACCTGATATATTAGGCAACTTCGCATAATTGCAAAAAAAAACCCTTTATTGAAGCAGCTATACGTGGTATCGTCGACAGACTATAAAATTATGTTAAAACCCAACATAATAGATCTTTTCAAAACTTCCATTGCATTATCCACCTTGCTGGTCTTATGTTCAAAAGTAATTGAAATTGACAATGTATTTAAAAAAGTTGCTAAAATCGTTAAACTTATTCGAGCACGTGGATTAAACCATCGAGTATTTATAACATAACTAAAATATATAGAGTGTGATTACAAAGATTTGCCATATTATACCGAAGTGCCCTTCAAATCATAAGTTTTAGGATTTTTACAACCGTTGGACAAAATCGTAATTTTTTTTCTAAATTAAAGATATAGTCCCTGGGCCCTCGCCGATTTTATTTAATGATTACTACATATTTTATACTTCGTGAGGTGCCTGTAATTGACGAGTCTGAAAACTTTTGTATCTGCCATTTTCCTCAACCCAAACATGCCAAAATGCCAATTGTTGGACTCGAAAATAGCAGACACATTTTTGTCGGACAAGGCTTCTCTCGTATTCTAAAACAAATTTCTACCCCATAGTTAAAAAAAATTGTGGTATCAAATTTACAATATCCCGGGAAATTGGCATTTTTCGGAGCTTGACGAACGAAAAAGCGAACGAATCGAGGAAAATGGTAGAACAAAAGTTCAATGACAGGCGTCTCACGAAGTATAAAATATGTGTCATGTGGTAATCATTAAATGAAATCGACGAGGGCCCAGGGAATATTATGACTGCTCTGAACTAAAAAGTTGATTGGATACAAAATTTGACTTTCACAGTTGACATTACTGGAAACCCCAGTCAACTCAATATTATTGTTCAGTGTTAAAACATGGAAAATACAATTGAAAAGAGAAAATTTATGCAATTTTTCTAGTTGTAAGACTGTTTTGCTTAAAGATCCAGAGTTAAAATTTGAAAAATATGAAAAATAACTGATGTTGGCAGATGATTTTGAATTGAGGTTTTCAGATTTCCAAAGTAGTGAGACTTATTTCAATATATCCGACGTCTGTTGTCATTGAAAATATTGACGAAAATTGGGAAATGGGCATGAGCAGAAACTAGTTAGGGAAAGCGTGAATACAATCAGGGTGTGAACAGGGCCAGAAATGGTAAGCCCTATTTTTTTGGTAATAAAAAGTGTTGTGTAGTAGGAATTACAAAATGTGCCACAACAACACATAGATAACTTATAAGACCTAGCTCCCACAACAACATGCGTCTTGAGGTAGGTGGACGCTTTTTTTAAATCTTTGTGGATTGAAGGCACTCGAGACTATTGATACGGGCAAAGCAATCCATTTGAACGATGTACGTACAAAGAAATCCCTTTGCATTTTATTACGATAACAGTGAGTAATCTCGACAGTCCGACCGCCTGCACAAACCGAATGACGTGTAAAACGGGGAAAAACATATGTCTGAGGCATTATGGACCTGATTTCATCCTGAGCACCGCTGGTGACGATATTTATAAAAAACAACAAGATCAGCAACAGTGCGACGATTTTGTAGGGAATCAAGATCTAGTGTTAAATTTCGATCACCAACGATTCGTATTAGGGCAGATGATTAAAACTGCGAAGGTGTTGGATTCAAATGTATATAATTTTAATATAAATGTATTTGTTTGTCACATTATACATTAATTTTTCATTTTAATGATAATTCTGTTTACCGGAAAATGATGGATCAAAGATAATAGTCCAGGAGGCAGCGTTGCTAATGAAAAAGTAATTTGATGCCGAGTAATTGATTTTTATTAATTATAATTAATTGCATCCATCTGATGATAAAACTGGCGGTCAGCTGTTAAAGTAGTGGGGCGTGCGGTTGTGGGGAATTTTTGAACTGGTAAAAAAAACGAAGTCCAAAAGTCATTTGATGCCACTGGAAAATTTATATGATGTATGTTTACATCATCACATGTGGAAAAAAAGTGATCAGCTGATTGACGGGTAGGGGATTATCAGGTCAGCTACTTGTATATATTTGTATCAAAATGCAATATGGTCTAATTTTTTGATATGAAGAAAAAAATGCAAAAATGCAAAGTTTAAATTAAGTTTTCTTTCAGGTGACACTTCACTCATTTGGGTCTAAAAACCTTTTTTCACCCTTCCCTCCTTCCATCGCTTAAAAAATAGATATGCAGTTATTTTAGACTACGCTATATTTTTCGTTCCAAATTTATCCAAACTCTGTCAATCAATGTCGAAACTTAGGAGAGGTGGGTTGAACGTTGCACTTTTTGACAATAACTTTAAAACGATGCACCGCAAAATTCTAAAAATAAATGCAATGTTTTTTAAATTTGGTACTCTTTCAAATGACAAAAAAGATTTTGCATCTTTGCCCACACCCGCCCAAGCTTCCTGTCTCTGAATTTTTAAAAATTTTTCTGTCGATAAACGTCGAAACGTAGGAAGGCGGTTTTAAGGTTGCATCTTTTTGACAATAACTCAAAAACTGTGCAAAACTGGGTGTTTTTCAAATGACACCCAATCACTTTTTTTCACCCTCCCCACTCCCTAAAATACAGATATATAATTATTTGAGACTTCGCTATAATTTTTGTTCAAAATTTACCAAACTTCTTATCTTTGAATTTTTGTCAGATTTTTCTGTCAATAAACAACGAAACGTAGGAAGGCGGTGGGGCGAACGGTCTGAAAGTTGCACTTTTTAGGTAATAACTCAAAAACTGCACCACAAAATTCTAAAAAAAATTGGAATGTTTCTTAAATTAGGTGTTCTTTCAAATGAAACCCCACTTGACCGGGTTTTAAATGGTGTTTTTACCCCCCCCCTCCCCCCCTTCCCCACTCATACGCCCTCCCTTTCAATAATTATGAGTATTTGACACTTTTTTATAATTTTTACCATAGGATTTTCGTCCATAGAATTTGTGGTTTACGTGATAATCGATATAATAGGAAAAACACGTTTTACTCCCACCAACAGGGTTCGTTATAAAAAACGGAGCCCTAAGAATATCCTGGGTGTGTCAAAACAATGATTTTCATACATTTTATTTGTATCCAAATATTTTTCAAAAGTTGTATAATGTATATATTGAAAAGACGAATTCAAGGCTAAATTCAGAGGTTTTAACGATGATTTCTGGATTTTTAGAATATTTTTCACAAATATGGTCAGTTGGATTGGCAATCATCAGGTATAATTTCAGACAAAGGTCGTTTTTGTAAAAATTGTAACAATTAAAAGGAAGCATTAGGACTGAAATGAGAAATTTCTATGAAGTTTTCTGGACTAAAAGACACAGTTTGAAAAAAAGCACGTAAAGGCACATAAAGCTCGGATTAAAGTGATTAAGAATACCCCACCTGTCGGTTTTACCCCCATTATAACTGCAGCTAATTGTTGCTTTTATACTTTTAATAGTATTATTAGTCATCGGTACGAATTTCATCTGGGATCAAATGATTTGATTATGTTGCATTTTGACACAGATATATACGAGTAGCTGACCTATAATCTCCCATCCACCGATCAGCTAATGACTTTTTTCATATTTTATGGTGTTCACATGCATCATATACATTTTAAAGCGGAATCAAATGAACTTTGGAATTCGTTTTTTACTTGTTTACAACTCCCCCACAGCCACACCCCCCGCAAGTCTGACGGCTGACTTCTATTTTCTATATCACCTACTCTATCCATAAAAATTAAATTCAATCGGCATCAAAACACTAACAAAAATGCAACGCTGCCTCCCGTCCTTTAACTGAACGAAATTTGAATAAAAAACGAAATATAAACTATAATCAACATTTAGGCAAACCCGTAAAAAAATTAAAATATTCATTAAAAAAACTAATTATAATTTTAAAATTCGGACTCCTCCGAGGTGTTTTAGAAGCCGTTAATGACCATCTACTGACAAATTTTCCGACTTCCATGTGACGTAGATTTTGCAGAGAGCGCACGCAGTATTTCATATCTGGCAGGCGTGACCGTCTACTTTTTATGTTTGTGGACTTATGAAAATGTTGGGAAACTTTTAAAACTAATTTTGATAAAAATTTAGCAAAAGATGGAGGTATGAGAAGAAACTGATAAGCTTTTGAGCGAAACTGTGCAAAACGGTAGGAGCCTTCGGAGCAAATGTTTTAATAATTAGAACTATATAGAGAGAAATGAGAAATCTATACATAAATAGATGGCCATTAGTATATTATACTAAATTATCAGAACATTCGTTTCCAGATCTGTGGAGAAGTTAGTCTATCCATCAACGTCTTTTATTTTTAGCAACAATTTAAGTGCTTAACTTCGATATTATAAGGTGGGTTAAGATATCGATGGGCCGCTGTCCATTCACATATAACAGTTTTGTAATATTTATCAATAGATTGTCTAAACATAATTTAAGTTGGACGTACACACCGATTTCATTCTCATTTTTTCCTAATGCTTACGTCTTATTCATTTCGATTTGATTGACAAAAATTGAACTGTGACTCAAAGTATTAAAGATAATAATATTAAATGTTTATGCAATGATTTTTATATTTCAAAAAATACTTGCACAATTCAGGTTTCCATAGTCGATAAACGTAGCAATAAGCTACAAAACTGGGCTTTTTTGATTAAGATATGGTAATGTAAGTTATTTATATAAAATAAATTCCCGTTCATTTAATACAAACAGGAATGATGATTTATTTATTCATTCTTGTTCAAATTATTTCATATTTATTTATTTAATGCTTATGCTAGCATAAATTTAATAGCTTAGTAGTATACAAGACTTGTTTGAAAAATAAACAACTAGTCTTCAGATTTCAGTGTCATGGTGTAATTAAATAGTAATAGAAAACTAAATTATTGAATTTTCATTACGGTTACAAGGAAGTGAGTTTTAAATGGAATAAAAAAGTTTTTTAAAATTTATTTTACTATTACAAATTTTACTATATTTACTATAATATTTAGTGCTTTGATGAAACTCTTAAAATTTATGCATTGAAATTTGTGCAATAGGTTTAACAAAGGTCAGTTATTGAAGAGACGAACTTTACAACCAAATTTTTTAGTGTTCTTGTATATTTATTAAAAAATTAAAAAATAATTCGGTTTTTATGTGCAAGCGGATCACATGCCAAATTATCGTCAAATTTTAGACTGTATAATTGCAGTAGACTTTCAATAAAAATGATAAAAAATATCTCAACATTTTTAAATCTTAAAGATTTTTATTTAACTCAAAAGTTTCAGAGAAGGATTTTTTTCATGTACGAGTTTATCAATGCTTTAGGATGATACAACTTATTTGTTCAAACTTAAGTTTCGGTTGTTTACCGGATTTGGTATTTGTTTACAGTTTAGAAGAATGTGCGTTGAACTTAAGTGACGTACAGTACAGTAGATGCGAGTAATGAATTAAAATTGACAATGCATGATTTTGCAGACTGATGGACCACCTCAGCTAGTTGCTCAGCACAGCATAAGCTCCAAGGTAGCTTTGGTTTGATTGGATCGTTTTCTTTTTCATCCCATAACTTTTCCTCGGGGTAGCCTATATTGTTAAAACCAGAAATGTTCAGCAACAATCAGCCAAAATCAGCGGTGAGATTTACTTTCCTTATAATTTGCAGACTCTGTATAGCTGACGATAATCCTGTGAATTTTTCACTTTCGTCCATTTTAATAAAAGCATGAAATCAGATATTATTGAAAATCCAGAAAGTCTCTACAGTCCAGAAATATACAGACGATTGGGGTTAGTACTTTTTTTTAATTGGAAGTTAGACATTTTTAATGTTAATATAACGAGTTATAATTTAAAGTCTTTGAATATCCGAAGATACCATGCCAACTATGAGATTACGATTCTAAATTATATGTTTCCCTTACGAATTTATGAACGTTGATTTTAAAATTTTTGGGATTAAAAGTGTGGGACTTGATTAAAAAATCACGCTGAAAGGATACAGTTCTATGCTTTGTTATTTGAACCGCAAAAGGATTGACCGCTTGCAGTTCTGGTATGACGCAAAAATAATGCAGGATTCAGTAAAACTGATATGGTCTCTTCAGAAACCCTTCCATCCATAACGTATTTATAACAAATCGTTAAATCAGCAATATTTCTCCTTTGCTGAAATGAATGAAGTTCCTTATAATAAGATGAGAACTACCAATCAGTTTAATAGGTCTTCGCTGCACAGCATCAAAGCATTTCAAACTCGTTACGTACGCTCCACCCCAAATATGAGAACAGTACTCCATACATGGACGGATAAGAAACTTGTAGAACAAAAGAAACTGTTCGCTATTGAAAAAACTCTAATTTTTTAACAGTTTTCTTATCTAAGCTTAAAATATGAGAACTTCACTTCATATTATTTTCAACCTCAACCGCCAGAAGTCTGACACTGTTTTTCCACATGATCTTTCGTACAAATTTTAAAGGAAACGGATTAGGTGAGCATAATCTAGTAAAATAATAAACCTGTGTTTTGCTAGCATTAAATCACAATCAACACTGTTTGCTAAACCCCAATCCATAATTGTTTTAAGATCAAAGTTTAAAGAATTAATTAAGCTTGATCTCCTGTCATCAATTGTCGAGGGTGAATATTAATTTGATGATTCGTGAGACGCATGAACTATACTATCATTCAGCAAAACTATGGATAGGATGGATTGTTGAATGCAATAAATCATCATTATAAATAAGAAAATGCGTTGGTGACAAAGCGGAACCCTGAGGAACTCCTGCATTTGTTGAAGACATCCGATGAACCACCATCAACATTGACCCGAAATAGGTCTATAGTTTGTTGGATCAGTTTTACTACACTTCTTAGAAACTGCTTGTAGACTGGCCAATTTCCAAATTTCAGGAAAAATCCCTTTCTTGTATGACAAATATGCAATTTCAGTAAGGACTGATGCTAACTCTTTAGCAAATGTTTTAAGAATAATTGGAGGGATACAATCTGGTCCAGATGCTTTATTAGTATTTATTTGTAGGAGAATTTTTCGAATGACATTTTTAGAAAAAATAATCCGCATCATTTTATAAGAAGCTCTAGGAATTGGTTTAGGTAAAAAGTTGGGTTCTTTTAATGTAGAATTTATAGAGAAATATATTTTTAATAAGATTTTTTTCTTCATCTACTTATTTTCTGCATAATTTTCGCCTTATTCTGTATTAGTTGTTTTCATCATTTTTGTTCTGCATAAACTTTTGAAACGCTGAGGAATTAAGAGCAGTTTCGGAAAAATTTACAGCAGCAGCTGTAACTTATTTACAAATAAGTTAAACTTATTTACAAATAAGTTTCCAGAGAAACCTATTATAAAAACCTTTAAGACGCATCCAATCCGCAGCTTTATAGACCCATACACGACGAGGATTTGCTTTAATTTGCTGAGGGATTTAAATATTTAATTTTGTGGAAATCAAATTATGATTCACCTAAAGGCTCTAATACTTTACTTTGTACTAAGCATGGATCATTTGTCAAAAACATATCAAGTAAGTGACTATTTTATCCATGAAATGACCAGGAATCCTTACCGGTCAATCAACTGTTGAAAATTATGATATATAGCAAAAACAGCTCAACCGCGTTACCAGTCTTATCTGTTTTAGAGCTGAAAGTAAGCCATTCGATATTGTGGACATTAAAGTCACCAAGAACTATAAATTTATCGTTAGGACAATCGTTTAACCTATCTATCTTTTCAGATAGGTCGTGAAATAAATTTATGGTTTCTGGAGAGTTGGGTGAACGATATACTCCAAAAACAAACAACTTTTGACTGGAAATTTTTAATTCACAAAATTCTTCGAAATTAAACTGGAAATTTTTAATTCTCACATATGGAATGGTATCCCTAACATACGCACTAACACCATGCTTGTAGTAAAACGATGCTTCAAGGTCATAGTGTGGACAAATACAGGTGTCCCTTGAATTATGCGATAGTTTGGGACCGTCAAAACAGCGCACAATTCAAAATCGCATAACTCGAGACTAAGAATATATACAAAATTGAGGGCTCGGTACCAAAGAAAAATATTTATAATCATAAAAAGATATTTTTACCATTATTTTTAAATAAACAAATTTTTCTATTCACTTGAAAATCAAATCGTTTATGTAATATAAAACATAAGCCGATAATGTGGTTATGTATAGAATAATTCTCTAATTTGACATTTTTAATTCACATTTGACATTATAGTCCTCGCGTTTCTGACAAAAAGTTTCGGTCGTATTAAGATGATTTCTTTACCGCAAATATTTATTTTAGAAGCAGATAACCTGCATAATTCACGCTCAAATTTAAGGCCTTTCCAAATCAGGTCATGGTTTCCAAAAAATTGTTGTCGATTGAGAATAGGAACTCCGTCTGATAAAATATTTGAAGTAAAGGCTAGTGTCGTTTAGGCGTCTGTCTCATCGTCATTCTCGTCAAGTAAATCTTTGTTTTCTTCATCATTTAAATTAAAAAGATTATTTTTATTTAGGTAAAAAATAGGTTATCTTTATTTAAGTTTACACGTAAATGCGAGGTCTGAGAAAAAAATGGTTTGGTAGACCTGGTCCAAGTCTTATTTGCCAAACTTGGCCACAGGACATCAGTCCAAACTTGGTCCAAGCTCGGACTGTGTGAAAATGTTAAGACTGACCCAAACCCCAAAAGCTGTGGCGCGGGTTCGGCCCAAGTTAGGTCTCTTAGCTTTTTCTTACCCGAGAGATAATCGACGGTATAGAATAGACAGAGATACATCGTATTGTACTCTCTTTAAAAGAGTTCATTATAAACGGAAAGCTAAAAATTGAATAATAGTCTCGCGCTTATTGACAGAAGTTGTAATTTAAAAATTAAAATAACAGAGGCATCTGAGTGATTTTCTGACTGTATCTGAGTGATGATTCCATTTTAAACCAGACTGACATTATTGAAACAATTGTGTTTATGTTAAGAGGAAGAAAACTATTCAACTAATTGAGTTTCACGAATAACTAAAAATCCAACCGATTTCACGACAAACTAAAAATCAAAAGTTATGCTTTCGTTCATCACAAAGTTATTCTTTTGCCTGACAATTCATCTCCTCACAAGGTCACAAAACCCGTCAAAATCAAACAAATGCCATTACAAAATCCGCTGTATTTATCATAACTTGCACTCAGACATATGTCTTTTTTAGATCAATGAAACATTTTTTGAGCAATGAAGATTTAACAACACCCAGGTCAGTGAAAAATCACCTAGTTATTTGAGTTCAAAACAAGAGAGCTTTCACCAAAAAGGTATCGAAAAGTTGATCGAGATGGAAAACATTCTGCCAAGAGCAAGAAAGAAACAGTTTCGAAAAGGGATCCGATGTCCTATCCCAAGATATAATAGGATGCACGGAATGATACTTCTTACTATCGGAAGAAATTTCATAAGTCTGGTCAGCCGAATGAAATACTAAAACTGTCACAAATATAGCGCAGCTCCACCATGACAACATTGATATCTTTTGAAATGATAGAAACGGCTAGATCATTGATGTCACGTTTGCGTTGAAGAACTTTTTAAAGAGTGCAGCAAAACATGGTGAATGACGTGAAATCCGAACGACGATCGACATGTTATCCCGACTCGACAGTAAGTAAAGCTTAGAAAAAGGAATAGAAGGTGAAGAAACTGCAAATGGAAGTGATGGACTGCATGCTAAAAACACCAAACAAAAGCTTTAGTTGCTGCTGCAAGGTTGTTAAATTTTACAATTTCTGGGGTGGATCAATACCGCGCAAAGGTAAAGGAAATGATAAATTCCCGTTATCTTGGTGGAATGATGCTATTAGTAGTAAAAACATTAATGTGTGGTCTTTTTCCCCAACATGATAAATTTTCACTACCTTGAAATTTGTAATGTGGCAGGAAAAACATCTGCCTTGTCACTATTGAAGATTTCGTGAAATCAGCTAAATTTATAAAGGTTTTGGATGATAATGCGTTGAGTGGCGTTAAATTTTCGAGGAGATGGATATGATGATACGAGATGTTGTTGGAGATGTTGTATCCAATAAAATGAGTTGCTTTGAATGCGTTGATTAAGCTGAATCTTCATTATGATTTAACAATTATAATGTTCACGTAAAGTAAACACAAAAGGCAACAGATAAAATGTTGTTGTATCAACCATATGATGAATCAAATTTATTTCCTAACTTCTTCAGGTACAGTAGCTTCCACATTCACTAATGGTCTTGAACCATTATTAAGTAGCACGAATATAAAATAGATTCCTTCAAAACACAATAACATTTCAGAGTTTAGTTGTATTTATACGAAATAGCTTACACGAAAAATAAGAACTTAAACAATTTGGAAAAAACAAAATCCGAATAAAAAAAATATATTTTTTGTTTTTTTAATAAATGTTAACGAAAACATCGCCTGCTAAATTTTAAATTTTTTTGAGAAATTATTTTAGTTTTGATGTTCGCCACAACACTCCCCCCTAGTGCCATCGAAGATGGAACGATATAAATAAAGAAATTAAGTAGAGTTGAGGAGGAAAGAAGGAAAGAGTTTTGCTTAAGTAGTTGTAGCGAAAAAGAGAAAGTTTGGAGGTGTCCGAAGAAATAGAATGTCAGTTGTCTTTACAAGACAGTGTTTAGCTTGTGCGAATGAGAAATAGTGGCGAAAGGGATATCGAGTCATCTTCAGATGTGACCTAAAGTTATCTGTCGATGTTCGATCATAGGTTGGAAGAGATTGTGTTAGGATAGAGAGAGAGAAATATTGTTTAAAAATCGATACTATTTAGTGGAGAGGAATTATGGGTTTTACGAAATGGAGTTCTGCAAAAAAAAAAAACGAACAATTATGGAGTTATGGGAACACGAGTGGAGATGTAGGTCTGACAGAGCTGAGTTGCCTGAGACCAATATTTGTGGAGATGTATACCATAGGTTAAAAGGTTCGTTTAAAATACGAGAAGCAGAAAAGTAACGTCGGCGATGATGAATGTCTGATAGATCAAAGTTGACTGAGACAATACTAGCATGTATAAACGTGAATATTAGTTCATTATTCGAAAAGTAGCTGTTAAAAGCAAGAATAAGGTAACGCAAGGTAAAGCAAGAATATGGTAACACAAATATGGTAAAGTCTGACAGTACAAAGTTGACTGAGACCAATGTTTACCTTGGAGACGTGTACCATAGAAAGAGATCGCTGTGAGAAATAATATTTGATTTACGACGAATTGTCGTTTTAAACATCTGTGAAGACCATACCTGTTCGTCAACAGGTAAATGGTTAACGTCTGAAGATGTTCATGTTGTAAAAACATATGGGTAACGTTAGGGATATTCCTTTGAGATCGCTCACTAAATTTTAAATTTGTTTGAGAAATGATTTTAGTTTTGATGTTCGCCACAAGTCTTGACCACCAGAAGAAGTTATTTTGTCAAATCCATCTTTTCCAATAGTATGCATCAAATCTACGAAGTGCATTAGTTCAGCTTGAACTTTTGTTACTGGATTTAATGTATCGACTACGCCTAGCCATTGTTTCCAGAAGCTTTTAAGTGTACAAAAGTTACATGACTTTACATTACATTACATTACGTCCGTTACATGACGTTACATGACTTTAATTCTATATTAGAATTCGCGTTGAACTTTACGCAATTTCTCATGGTGTAATCTTTCAACAGTTTACTTACTTTTATATCAGAAGAGACATATAATTTATTCTGAAAAAATATTTTAATAATAATCTTTTACTCTAATGACTGCAGCATAGTTGTATTAAAGGTGATTGAGTTTCGTTGGATGCCAAAAGCATTATCAATTTGAAAATCTTTTTTTTAACTTCTGGGACAAATATTTTGTAGAAAAGCACACAGCGGGTAATTTACTCATATAAAAATGTTTGAATGCTTGAAAAAGATCAATAATAGATGATAAATGGTTTTGTTATAAGATCACTTGATCTATTACTTTATAATAATAAAGAAACGAGAACTTTTGCGACTTAAAATTCTTGTGATTTTTTCTTGCTTTGGGTAATCTAGTAATCTAATCTAAATGTGGGTAATCTAGCGCTTTTAAGTATTTGTTCACCTTCAATTATCAGTTGCCGTTGTGGTAGGAATATATTATGATTTATATTGAACAGAATTGTGAAAAACATGTAAAAATGTATTTATCCAAAGCCAAAAAGAGAATAAACGAAAATCGGGTAATAACAAAAAATAAATAAGTATTATTAGATTTTCTAATATATTAGAAATATATAACTTTAGTTATATTAAAAGTTGTAATAAAAAGATAAATCGCACTATACTAAAATTTAAGCGCATAATTTAAAACAACGACGCAATGTAGCAACGCATAATTCAAGTGCCGCATTTAACTCAAGGGAGTCACTCAAGGGACACCTGTATATTTATTTTTATCCAGAGTTGCAACTCTTGTACTGATAATTGTTCCGTAAAAAAAAAATGTCAGTTCGACACACTCAAGATAACAATGAACCAATTTAAATTTCTTATATTGGCATAACAGATTTTTAAATTCGCTATTTTAAACATTAGTTAAACGTCAAAATCGATTCTAACAAAACCAAAAAAAATCGAAAAATACTTCGGTCTGCAAGACCTAAGTATTACATTCACGAGCTAAAAGTGAAATTCTTAATCCCACTTTTTTGGCATTTCTCGACGTTTAAGAACCTACTGATTCTAAAAAAGCAAAAAAAAATGTTTGTCCGTCCGGCCGTCCGTCACAACCGACGAAATCTAGAAAACGGCTGAAGGGATTTGAAAAATTTTGAATTCTAAAAATAAGTACACTCAATGGTAAGAGCTGAAAGGACGATGTGTTCGATAACTGTACCGGAAGTGTGTCAAAAAAATCGTCAAGTGTGTCAAAACAAGGAAATATGCATATTTTTTGCTTAAAAAACGTTCATATTTAGTGATTACGTGTAGGAACAAAGAATGTGGAGAAATCTGGATGGTCGGGAATGGTATGTGAGACCAAAATCTAGATTATTGCATTATAAGTTTGTCAAAAAAATGTTGTCAAGTTTGTCAAAATAAAGATTTTTATTTATTGTGTACTGTCGATTACTGTTTTTAACTTTTCTCACAACTATAAGTAACAATTAAAAACAATTACAAGCATTAGATCGCTTTTATTTATTTTTTTACCGAAATTTTTGGAAAAAAATAAAATTAATTATTTGTTTGACCTGAAATTTTATTATTATTATTGAGAATTATGGCATTATAAGTTTGTCAAAAAAATAATGTCAAGTGTGTCAGAAAAATGATTTCATTTATTTTTTTAGACAATTTTTTGGGAAAAAAAATTTAGCTGTTTACGTAAATTTTTGAATTTGTTGTAGTTTCTGAAATATTTTTGAAATTTCGAAAAAGTTTCAATTTTTGATTTTGTAAGAATTTTTGGAATATTATTAGAATTTTGAAAAAGTTTAAATATTTGTTTTTATTCTAATTTTTGGAATATTTTTAGAATTTTGAAAGAAAAATTTGAATTTTATATATATTTTTAAATATTTTGAAAATAGTTTTAATTTTCGATTTTTTAAGAATTTTCGGCATATTTTTAGAATTTTCCAAAATTTTCAATTTTTGATTTTATTCTAATTTTTATTATATTGGAGAAAGTTACAATTTTCGACTTTGTTATAATTTTTGCAATATTTTTAGAATTTTTGAAAAAAATCTCTTATTTTGTAATAATTTTTGAAATATTTTTAGGATTTTGTTTGAAAAAAGTTTGAATTTTTGATTTTATTTAATTTTTACAATATTTTTGGAATTTTGAAAGAAATATGAATATGTGATTTTGAAATATCGAAACGCTAAATGGTTTTTGAGTAGTTTGCTGATTGTATAATCTTTTCACTAAATTATGTTAATTTATGATCTGTTATAATTTTCCGACAACGTATTGATGTTTCGTGTTAGTTTTGTAATAAATTTCTAAACAGAAATAAAAAACTACTTTAACAAAGAGTTATGTTTGATATACATCGCTGCGCAAAACTAAAAACCATGTCCTCATAAAAGTTTTTTGCTGAAAACTATATCAAAATCCTTAACCCAGACCGAAGTCTTGATATCTCAGAGCTTGAGATTTCAGCCCCTTTCATATTTTATTTATTTAAATACTGGTTTTACTGAAATTGGCTATTCAAACAGCTGGATAATTTGGCCAAGCCTAAGTTTACTGTCAAAATTGCCAATTCAAATGAAGGAAACTTAAATTTTACTTGAGAAACATCAAGCATTATAATACCACCAGAACTTTATGACGTTATATTTAAGAAAAGAAGAAATAATGCTTTTAAAAATTCCTACAAAATCAAAATTAAAATTTAACAAAAACAAATATTTTAATGTAAAACTTACCTATATTAATGAATTCTTTATTGAGTTATAAATTTTAAGTCTAAATATATTGGCAAATTTTTAAGAGCTTAGTTTTATCAAATTTACAGCTTATGTGATCATTGATTTCATTGCAATATATGTTGTATGTTTAAATGGATATTTGGTATTAATAATAGCTGTGTGATGCTATATTTACATACTTATTAACTATAGAAATGACTTAATAATAATTATAAATAGAACTAACCTACATAACTAAAACTAAAACTTAAGATCATTTAAGAGTTTGTAATTTGGATTTAATTTATTGAGATAACAATGGGGTGATAAGAGAATTGTTGGTATTGTGTGCGTTTGCTTTGAAATTTGTAGTGATAGAGTTAATGTAATAGCTAGTGTGGGAAGTTTGGCTGTTTCGTGTAGTTTGGTGGTAGAATAATCATAAGGGAGCCCATGAATTATTTTGAGGCAAGGATTTTGTATGATTTGACATTTTTTCTTGTGTAAAACTTATATGTGTTTTCTTCCAATTAATAAATTGGATTATTAACTATTTAAATAATCCAATTAAAATTTATCTTTTATAATTTTTAAAATTCTTGAAATTATAATCTATAAAAGTGCTGCTGGAACGGTCCGGCTTGTCAATTGAATCCAGATGGTTTGTGTAATCAGATGCATGCAGTTTTTTTAGCTGATTTGGAAAAACTCCACTTTCTATCGTATCGCAAAGTTCTCTACAGCTTTCCCCTTGTTATTGGCTTATTTTTTTTTTAATAAAATGTGTTGTGTAATATGAATTACAATATGTGCCACAACAACAGATATGCACCAGCAAAACCTTAGTTTCCCAACATCAAGCGTCCCTAACTAGTTGATGTTGACATTTTTTAAGGTGACTAAATAAATCCTATCACACAATCACTTCATGACATGATTAACAAACTAAAAATAAAATAAAATGTTAAAGCCTATTTTGTAGGAACAAAACTAAAATTTTATTACCGAATATCCAACTAATGGAACACTCCTCGACCATGTGATGGCCTCGATCGAGTGATGCAGATCACATATAAACAGCAGGGACTAGAGTACGCGATATTGTGACACCCGTAGATCATAAATTTAGAAATCAGCAAAAACTAATGCCACCACGTAGGTAAATTATTATTGCAAGGTTGTTGTGGTCACTGTTGCTATGCAAAATCACTACTCTCACTTACATAAAGGCGTAGCTTTCTCATTAAACAAAGTACGAAGATGTTAAAATGAACAAGTAGACTCCAGTATGGAGAATGAAGATTTCAATATGTACAGCTGCTAATATCTGCTAAAAATTAGTGTAGTGAAAATACTTGTAGGTGTTTGTTGAAGAAAACAGCAATTTTTTCTTACTTTTTCACCTACTCTCTCTTAGAGCAAGAAATACCTTCGTTTTATGAAAAAATTAATAAATTTCCTCATTTAAAGAAGAAATACAATACCGTAGTCGTCGGTTTAATTCATTTATTTTTATATAAAAATAAATTGAACTGTATGTTTCAACCGTTGGGACTTGGTGAAATATTTTAATATAAATTAAAATACTCTTGTTGTTTACTTCGCTAATAGAGTTTGGTTTTTCAATTTATAATTAACAATGAAAATCTTGTTTTGATTTTTGTTTTGCAAATTTTATCACTTATCTCGTTTCTCTAATGATCAACAACAGTGAAGTATAATAGTTTATATATAATACTTTGCGAAAACTAAAAATTCTTAGTCTTCAAGCAACTCCACCTAGTTATATCAATATTAATATAGATCCTGCGTTTTTATACAATCAATCAGTGATAGTGTAGTGATAGTATTGTGTTATTTCTTCTCGATTTTTCCAAAACAACAGATACAACATCAAATTCAAAGTAAACGGGTTGTATCTAATATAAGAATTAATAGCCCTATGTATTTATATTAATTAGAAAAAATCTTTACAAATAAAAATAATAACTATAAATATAAAAGTGTAGACTAAAATTATTATTTTTTCTATGATAGTAGCAGTAGAAAAGTCTATTTTCATGCAGGAATTCCCTCTGAAAAAGTTTTTTTTCTGCTAGTGTAAATCATTTTCGCTAAATAACAAATAAATAAAAAAAATAAAATAACAAATAAAACAAAGTTTTTAAAACAAAGCAAATGCTGTTTGTTATGTTGTCGATTTCTAATTTTATGATTTATAATAAATATCGACTACACATTTACTATAATATAAAAAATTGCGTTTCCTTCTCGAGGGAAAAACCTTTTACGCTGATGTACTTTGCGTGAATTTGTAACTGTGTTTTAACATGTGAACTGTGAAGCTGGCTTTTAATATGCCAACTGTGGACTATGAAATTTATTATTAACCAATCAGAAAATTTGTAACACCATTCACAGTCCATAGTTCGCATGGTAAAACCCACCTTATGTAACAAAAATAATCTACAGTTAAAAATTTGAATAAAGTGATCAATTAAATCGGTCTGAAAGACCTAAGTATTACATTCATGAGCCAAAAGTGAAATTCTTAACCCCACTTTTTTTGGTATTTCTCGACGTTTCTAAAAAAGTAAAAAAAAAATATATGTCTGTCTGCCGGCCGTCGCAACCGACGAAATCTAGAAAACGGCTGAAGGGATTTTAAAAATTTTTTATCCGATTTTATGGAAAAAAATAATATTAATTATTTGTATGACATGAAATTTTATTATTATTATTGAGAATTATGGCATTATAAGTTTGTCAAAAAAATAGTGTAATGTGTGCCAAAAAATATTTTCATTTATTTTTTTAGCCAATTTTTTGGAAAAAAAAATTTTGCTGTTTTTATGACGTAATGTAATTGAAAATGAAATTGGACATATAAAATTATTGAATTTGTTATAGTTTTTGAAATATTTTTGGAATTTTGAAAAAAGTTTGTATTTTTGATTTTGTAATAATTTTTGCAATATTTTTAGAATTTTTAGAATTTTTGAAAAAAGTTTTAATCATTGATTTTATTCTAATTTTTGGAATAGTTTTAGAATTTTGTTTGAAAAAAGTTTGAATTTTTGATTTCACTTAACTTTTACAATATTTTTGAAAGAAATATGAAATTATTGATTTTGAATGATTTGTAATATTTTCTCGGAACGCTAAATGGAGAGGTTTTAAGAGTAGTTTGCTGATTGTATCATCTTTTCACTAAATTATGTTAATAATTTTCCGGCAACGTATTGATGTTACTTCGGTCTGAAAGACCTAAGTATTACATTCATGAACCAAAAGTGAAATTCTTACCTCCACTTTTTTGGCATTTCTCGACGTTTTAGGACCTACTGATTCTAAAAAAGCAAAAAAAATGTATATCTGTCTGCCGGCCGGCCGGCTGGCCGTCCGTCATTACGTACGAAATCTAGAAGGAGGGATTGGGTGGGAACCGCTGGAGGGATTTCAAAAGTTTTTTTTTCTAAAAATAATTATACTCAAGGGACAGGTCTGAAAGGACATTGTGTTCGATAATCGTACCGCAAGTGTGTCAAAAAAATCATTTAGTGTATCACAAATAGCAAATTTTCATATTTTTGGCTTAAAAAAGGTTCATTTTAAGTAATTCCGAGTAGGAGAATTTGGAGAAACCTTGACGGCAGGGATTGGTTTGTGAGATCAAAAACTAGATTATTGCATTAGAAATTTTTTTTACCCAATTTTTTGGAAAAACATAAAAATAATTATTTGTATGACATGAAATTTTATTATTATTATAGAGAATTATGGCATTATAAGTTTGTCAAAAAATTATTTCATTTCTTTTTTAGCCAATTTTTTGGAAAAAAAAATTTGCTGTTTTTATGACGTAAATGTAAATGAAAAGAAATCTGACATAAACATTTTTTGAATTTGTTATAGTTTTTGAAATATTTTTGAAATTTTGAAAAAAGTTTGGATTTTGTAATAATTTTTGCAATAATTTTAGAATTTTGGAAAAAGTTTTAATTTTTGTTTTTGTTATAATTTTTGCAATATTTTTAGAATTTTGGAAAAAAATAAAATTCTTTTATATATAATTTTAGAATTTTAAAAAAAGTTTCAATTTTTGATTTTGTAAGAATGTTTGAAATATTTTTAGAATTTTGAAAAACTTTAAATTTTTGATTTTATTATAATTTTTGGAATATTGAAAAAAGTTTCAATTTTGGCAGTAATTTTAGAATTTTGGAAAACAATTTTTTCGATTTTGTTATAATTTTTGTAATATTTTTAGAATTTTGAAAAAAAATAGAATTTATATACATTTTTAAAATTTTGAAAAAAGTTTCAATTTTTCGATTTTGTAAGAATTTTTGAAATATTTTTAGAATTTTGAAAAATTTTAAATATTTGATTTTATTCTAATTTTTGGAATTTTGAAAAAAGTTTAAATTTTTGATATTGTTATAATTTTTGCAATAGTTTTAGAATTTTGGAAAAAGTTTGAATTTTTGATTTTTTTTAATTTTTACAATATTTTTGGAATTTTGGAAGAAATATGAATGTGATTTTGTAATATTTTCTCGAAACGCTTAATATACATTGCTGACCAAAACTAAAAACCATGTCCTCATAAATGTTTTTTGCCGAAAACTATATCAAAAACTTAACTCAGACCAAAGTCTTGATATCTCAGAGCCTCGAGATTTCTGCCCCTTCATATTTTTCAGATTAATCTATAATTAACTACTTTTTCAATCTTTTTTTTTTCTTGAAATACTAAACACAATAAATGACGATTTAATTACATATGCAGTGAAGAAAATGTTAAGGGGCTAAAATCTCAAGATCTGAGATATCAAGACTTCGGTTTTGGTTAAGGATTTTGATATAGTTTCCGGCATTAAACTTTTATGAGGACATTGTTTTTAGTTTAAGGCAGCGAACATTAAACTTTGTTAAAGTACAAGTATTTTTTTATCTCTGTTTAGAAATTTATTACAAAACTAACTCGAAACATCTATACGTTGCCGGAAAATCATAATAGCTCATAAATTAACATAATTTAGAGAAAAGATGATATACTCAACAAACTACTCTTAAAACCTCTCCATTTAGCGTTTCGAGAAAATATTACAAAATCACAAATTCATATTTCTTTCAAAATTCCAAAAATATTGTAAAAATTAAATAAAATCAAACTTTTTTCAAACTTCTAAAAATATTGCAAAAATTATTACAAAATCAAAAATTGAAGCTTTTTTCAAAATTCCAAAAATTAGAATAAAATCAAATATGTAAAATTTTTCAAAATTCTCAAAATATTGCAAAAATTCTTACAAAATCAAAAATTGAAACTTTTTCAAAATTCTAAAAATATATTTATAAAATTCACAAATTCAAAAATTCTATTTTTTTCCAGAATTCTAAAAATATTGCAAAAATTATAACAAAATCAAAAATACAAACTTTTTTCAAAATTTCAAAAATATTTCAAAAACTATAACAAATTCAAAAATTTCCATGTCACATTTACGTCATACAACAGTTAAATTTTTTTTTCCAAAAAATTGGCTAAAAAATTTTTTTGACATACTTGACAATATTTTTTTGACAAACTTATGATGCCATAACTCTGTATTTTAATAATAAAATTTCATGTCATACAAATAATTAATTTTATTTTTTCTTCACAAAAATTGGGCAAGCAAATAAATTAAAATCTTTCTTTTGACACACTTGACAACATTTTTTTGACAAACTTATAATGCAATAATCTAGATTTTGGTCTCACATACCAATCCCGACGATCAAGATTTCTCCAAATTCAATGTTCCTACTCGTAATCACTTAAAATGAACGTTTGTTAAGCCAATGATATGCAAATTTCCTTGTTTTGATACACTTGACGATTTTTTTCAAAAAAAATTTACATTTTTGAAAATAAGACGAAAACTGTGCTTTCAAAAATTACAAAAAAAACTATTTTGCACTACAAAAAAAATCATCTTTCATATGACACCCCACATGCCCAAAAATAACTTTTTTTCAAAATTTCTACTTTAAACCCTCTCTAATGAACATTTGAAATTATAACAACCAAAAAAAGCTTTAGTTTCGATTTAGAAAAAATCTCTACACCCATGAATTTTTTTAAAATTTTTTCTTTTGTAATATTCGAAGTTAAGGGGAGGGACAAAAAAAACCACTCGTTTTTGGTAATAACTTAAAAACTGAGCAGTCGAAAATTCAATGAACATTTTTTTGAAATTGTTCCATTTTTTCGATTTTTCTAAACCAAACCCGATTCCTTAAAAAAAACTTTTTTTTTACTATCTCCTTATCAATGTCCATAAAATATAGATAAAAACAAATATTTCAAATTTTGTTGTTATCATCAGGTGTGGGACAACACATTTAATAATTATAGAAAATTTCAAGCTGATAGCACTTATAGTTTGTGAGTAAATTGAATATGTAGAAATTCGGACGGACACCGAAGTCTCACCAATAGGGTACCGTTTTTACTTTTTCAAAGTACGGCACCCTAATAATTGAAATAATTTAATAATAATTAGTATAATTAATTAATTTTATTAACGAAACTCTATTTTTCTTTAATTTATTTTACTCAATATTTCTTTAGCGGTTTTTATTAATTATAAATTCTGTTTCATTATGTTTCACATATGCCGGGCGTCCCGAGAATTCTTTTTCTTTTTCTTTTTAATTTAATTTTATTTTCTGTGTGTGGATCTTGTTGTGGGTATTCTAGCCCGTTTTATCTTTTGTGTTTGTCAAAATGATAAATCCTGATGAAGATGAAAAATCGAGGAAAAATAGTGGAAAAAAGTGGAGAAATAGTGGATACGAAGGTCAGCTCAACTGAGTTTTTTCGCTTGTCACTTTTTTCTTTCTAAAGAACTTTTTCTTTAGTTGTGTGTGAGAACCTGGCTTAAAGAGACTATTCCTAAAAACTTTCTGTGGGATGGAGTCAATCTTCGAGTGAAAAAATTAAGCGAATTTCTAAAATAGGTCAAAGCATCAGTGTACATTCCAGGTCTTCTAGAGAGGATTCTGAAATAATTCATTTTAGACTGGAAAGATATAATCCAGGCATGGATTTTACGCAGTCAAAACTGGAACCCCTAGCGGTACCAGCATGATGGAGTTCCTACATTACTATAGAGCACGACGTAAGTCTTACGACTAAGCTGAAGTGAATTTTGGCTTTCTTTTTCTTTTTTAATATTATCTAATGGGTAGCCTAAAATAATCTTGCATAGATAATCTTGCTTGAACAAAATGCAGAGAAAATGCGTGTATGTTGGTGCCATATTGAATCTGGTTCCTTTACATCTACATTGTAGGGATCATGTCTAAAAGGACTGTATTCAGACTATATGTAGGAATGTGGATAAACAAGAGGAAACATGCGGTTATGGTCATATACTTTATAGAGAGCGGACAGATTATCCGGAAATGGATTTGCGCAAGTAATGTCATGATCAAAGTATATAACTTTGAAAAGCTAACTGAACTGATCATCTTTTCAAGAGAATAATAAGAGTAATCCTGGTCTAAATCTACCTGCATCTATTCGGGTAACCAAACAACTATTAAAACATTGATAAGGCAGGAGACTAATTCCAAACTCTCCAATGAGTGTGAGAAAAATCTTTATATTACTTTATCCAAACGTATGTAACAGATCCTTTCATTGACCGGAAAAAATTAAATGAAAAAGGTTTCACGGAAAAACGAACCAAAAAGAATAAATTTTTTTGTCAAAGCATTTTCCGTGCTTTCGTTTTACTACTTCAAAAATTCCAACATTGATTGATTTGAAATACGTCCCACAACGTCACAACCACCAGGGAGATGGAAAAGTCTTACTTGTTAAACGTATAACGCTATTTTTAGGGTTCCGCTTTTTATAACGAACCCTATTGATGAGAGTAATACGAGTTTTTCACATTATATCGATTATATCTCGTAAACTATAAATTCTATGGACCTGAAATTTGAGGTGCGTATAAAACTAATCTGTCCACAGATGGTGACACATACAAAACAAAACAACAGTTGTTTTCGTTTGGTTTACAGGGTTACGATGTGGATCTTTGAGCAAATACATTTTTTTTATAGATTCAAGTAGGGTATCATATGATAGGGCTTCATTTCAGTATTCCTTAAAACTTTATTTTGGAATTTTACACCTCACCATTTTTTGTATAGTTGTGAATAATGACGTTTTCTTTGTGTTGTCTTACCTCGATTAGCTCCGAACTTAACTAATCAAAAATCTTCAAATGTATTTGGAATGATAGACGTATTAGAAAGTTTCTTACAAAAAATTTTTAAAAGTGTCACATACTCATAATTATATTTATTAAGAAGGTGGAAATGAGAAGGGGTAAAAGCACTATTTAATCAGGTCACTATCTAACCAGTGGGGTGTCTTTTGAAAGAGCTAATTGTAAAACATTGTAATTTGTTTAGAATTTTGCGGTGCTTAGTTGTTGAGTTATTGTCAAAAAAGTGCAACTTACAGACCGTTCTGCCCTCTACGTTTCGACGATGATTGACAGAAAAATTTTAAAAAATTCACAGAGATAGGAAGATTGGTAAATTTTGAATGAAAATCATAGCGAAGTCTCAAATAGTTATATTCCTGTGTGTTTAGGGGAGAGTAAAAAAAAACATTTTTGATCCATATGAGTGGGGTGTCATATGAAAGAGCATTTAATTTAAGAAACACTACAATTTTTTTAGAATTTTGCGATGCACAGTTTTTGTGTTACTGCAAAATAGTATATTATGCAACGATCATGTAATGATGGTTATTAATACACGATTAACCGGGATACGAAACGAGCCGTAGGCGAGTTTCGTATGGTATATGCGAGTGTATTAATAACCATTACATGAAAGTGGCATACGCTATTTTTTCTACACCCGATAAATAACGAAGAACTATAAAAGAATTAGTTATCGACTCCTCCACACATATCGGAGAAAACAGAAAACGCAGTACAAAATATTCTACCCCAAAAATCTAAGGAAGTGTACGAAAAAATATATCAACAATTGCAATTCTGTAGAATTTTTTATAGAAATACGAGTAATTACTGTTATTGTGTTCAACACAAATAGCTCAAATAGCTTAACTTCAATAATTATATTATCAAAATGTCTGATATCAGCAATATGAAAGAATTTATTTATATTGCTGATATCAGATATTTTGATAATATAATTCTTGATGTTAAGCTATATTCTACGAAAATTTCAACAAACGTCAAATGCATAGCATGTTTGATTGAAAAACTATGGGTTTCTATTGATTAAAAATCTGTATCGAAATGAAAATCTGTATCGAAATGGATATCATTATAAAACGGATTTTGGCCATATAAGTGTATTTTTACAGTACGGGTGTAGAAAAAAATATTTTTAGTATGTAGCCCCTCCACCCCATTGAATTTTGACACTTAATTGACCGATAAAAAAATCAAATTTATACCATTTACAAGCAGGTGTACTTGAATCTTTCTTGAGTTACCATAAACAGCTATGGATAAGATTTAACCTGCTAACATTTTTGGTGTGATTTTCGATCAATGTGTATATGTGATATTTGCATGTGACATTTGTATATATGTGACAATGTATGACTATTGACATTTTCGATTAAACATTTATTTTGTTATGCGTCTATGGTCTGGCAATATAAGGACATAACAACACAAATGTTTGTCAATTATTTTTGATATTGTGTTCTTTTACATTCACGCAACCCTTGGCGAGCGAATTTTATTCGCACTTGTCTGGCTTTTCTTGCTTTTACTTATTTTTATTACTTAAATATTGAAATAGCTAGATTTTTAATTGTGTGAAAACAATTTTTTTTTAACACTGAAGCCTTAGATAAACAAAATAAATTGTGTATTGGACCGATTGTATGAACGAATAGAAAATGTATTCTAGGATATAACGTCGTTTGTATTGTATTAATCACAATTGAACTAAAAATGTATCCGATGATATTCTTCTATTCTCTGTTTAATCTGCTATTTTTCTTGTACAGAACAGTGGATAAAACCATTTGTTTTAGTTTTTCGAGACATGCGCATATTTTGAAAGCAAGGTAATTTTGTTTATTTCTAATGTTAACATTTGTGCTTTTTTAAAATTTGTTTTTTGATATAAATTAATATTTTACTAATAATTGATATAAATGTTCATACAATCGACATAATATAAAATTCTCGGATGAAGATATAATTTTATTCTCGGGTTTTTTCTATCCATCGTTGTTCATACAATCGACCCTAAATGCTGTGATGGCTCTTTCAAAAAGAAAACAAATGTTAAATGGCTCTCATTGATCTCATGCGTGCCCACCCTTTCTATAGTTTATGAAATCTAACAAAACGAAAGCGGCAAAACATGCGACTATCCTAATTTACTTTTTTTGTGAAACGCGTTGTTTTCAAATCGACTGTTCTGGAAACTCCTGAAGAAATACTTCAAATTCAACCTTCAGGAATCAATATGAAGGAACTTTATTTCAAACTCAAGGTTGTCAAAAAACTTTTGACATGATCGACAAGATGTACGGCTATTATCCAGCAATTTTTAGGAGTTAAAACTATCTGGTAAAACAATTCCAGGAAAGTTAAACTGTTGAAAAAAATACGCTAAAATGTTTTACATTTAATTATGTTAACACTAAATGGGTGGACAGAGGCAATTGCTTTGAGGGGACGAAAACATGTACTAGACTCGGGTAAGATTAATTTGATTTCCTCAGAAGAATGCTGATCCACTAAGTATTTGTAGAATATTGTGAAATCTGCAGCAGTTACTAATGTGGTTTTTCTTTTGAGTTTACATTATAATTAACGTAGGTATACTCAAGGCTTAGTTCTGTTCCTATACTCTATTTTTAATTTATATCAACGAAGTGTTGAAAATAACCAGAAACCCGGATGAATCGGACGCATCAAACGGGTGCCCCTACTATATTATTTAACCCTTCTTGTCAACCGGTTAACGCCTAGCTAGTAACTGTTAACACCACGCCCTGTCATTGCGATAGAACGCAAAGAGATTTCCTTGTAAATTATCGTAAACATATGATTTTGAAAGTTTTACATAAAATTTTAGAGTATCATACAATTTTTACGTAATCATATTCAAAGCATAAAATTAAATAAATTGTATTTTAAGTTATGTTGCAAAAATATTGTATATACGTATACAGCAAACGTAAGTAAATTACTAAGAATATATAAAATATAATTTATTATAAAATGTTTTGTTATATAAAATTTTTAAAGAGAAATAATTAAAATTTCAAGAAAATCTTCGGACTCTAAATAACTTTCCAGAATTTCATAGATGGTAGGCACCATTGCTATTGCCATTACTGTATGATATCTCACATTTACTAATTTGTTAATAGCAAAATTAAAAAATAAATTACTAATCAGCAAAAACCGATTCCTCCATGCGTCGTATATACATATAATATATGCATACGTAGTATATACAATATATACGTCGTTTATACAATATATATGTCGTATACACAATATATTAGTCGTGTGTACACGATCTAAATAAAAAAATTATTGAAATAAATTTTCAAGTGAATCTTAACCAAAATAAAAATATTGATTGAAATGTGAAATTAATAGTGAAATTATTAATGTGAAAGGTAATCGAGGTATCTTTATGTAATATGTAACAAAAAAAAAATTGATCGCAGATTATGTGGAAAAGAGCTCCAAAAACCCCCAACTAGGTCAAAAATTTGTACAACACTTAAAATGTCTGCGTAAAATTTTGAATTCAATATGCAAATCTCTAATTAAAACCAGTTATTTAGAAATTTGCGAATATTTTAGAAACCTAATAAAAAAACATAAAAATAAGATTAAAAATGAAAATATATTTGGTAAACTCACAGTCGGCTAATTTTTTAAAAATATTATTATATTATATTCATTTTAGTGCTTCTTTTAAAGTAAACAAATACTGTGCAAAAATTTGAAATTCAGTTTATTCATCAAAAAAATAAAGTTATTTTACCTCAATTTTCTTTAATTAATTATGAATTTCTCTCAATTGTTGCTTTACTTTTGCAAATATAAATTTTGTAATCCTAAATATTTTTTTTATAGTCGAAAAAGATGTTGGACGGAAGTACAAGAAATCAATATCTATCTTCAATAATAAGTAGGAATAATGAGTTATAACATCTTTACTCGTCATAATTAATTTATTATGTTTTCAGTAAGCTTAGGCACTTTAAGTTATGGAATAGCTCTTGGATGGCCATCTTCAACATTTCCGCTTTTAGAATCGATTGAAACACCATTGCCTTGTGGACCACTATCCCCGTATGAATTATCATTTGTTGCGTCAGTACTGTGCTTAGGAGGATTATTCGGATTATTATTTATTGGAACTACCATAGATCGGTTCGGAAGAAAAATCTCATTCATTCTAACAACTTTACCAGCGGTGGTAAGTTTATACGTTATAAAGTATCAATAAACCCTTAAATAAGTGATTCTTTATTATTTTATTAGGTCAGTTGGCTGCTTATTCTATTCGCTCAAAACATATATTACCTTCTCGTCGCGAGATTTTTGGTGGGAATACATGCAGGTGGAATGTCATCAACGGCGATGTTATACATTTCGGAACTGGCTGAACCAAGAATTCGTGGAAAATTAGACTCTTTTGTGTTCTTGTTGCATTATTTAGGAGTTATTATAGCTTTCATTTTAGGAAGTTATCTATCATATTATACATATACAATTATTTATATGGCAGTGCCGATATCGTGTTTATTTTTAATTACATTTGTTCCTGAAACACCAAATTTTTTAATACGAAAAAATGAAATGAAAAAAGCTGAAAAAAGTTTAGCATTTTTTCGAGGAATTAAAAAAAACGCTGACGTCCAAAATTTAATATACTTAAGTGAGTTAAAATTATTGAAGGAGCAAAATAATTTACAAAACGTAAGCAATATTGAGTTCAAATTAAATTGGAGAGATTTTGGTAACAAATAAATTAATTAACTGGCCCGGTCACAACTCATTCTGTTTCTTATTTTAAATAGTTACACCGAATGCAAGACGAGCACTGTTAATAGGAGTTGGATTAATGTCACTGAATCAACTTTGCGGAGCATTGCCTATCATAACATATGCATCAACCATATTCAAGGATTATGGGTCAAACTTAGATCCGAGCATATCTGCAATAATAGTGTCAGTAACTCAATTTTTAGGTTCGGGATTTGCTCTTATATTAATTGAGAAATACACACGAAAACTATTGCTAACAATATCAGCACTAGGAACTGGAATTGGTTTAACTGTAATGGGAATCTTTATGTTTTTAAAATCATTGCATTACGATGTTGGATACTATTCTGCTGTACTACTATGCAGTTTTTCTTTTGTTATATTTATTTTACCATTGGGATTGTCAATTTTACCGTTCGTCATTCTTTTTGAAGTCATGCCGGAAAAGGTTTTATTTTAATTGTTTGTTATTATTATTTTTATTAATTATGATTTTGAAATAGATTCGAGGTCCAGGATGCTCCTTTTGTGTTTTGTTGATGTGGATATTTGGATATATAACCTCCAACTATTACTATTTATTGTCCCAAGAAGTAGGTACACATTCGTGTATGTTTATCTTTGCTGCGTTTTGCTTTTTAGGAGCAGTTGGTGCTATGAGATTTCTTACAGAAACGAAAGGAAAAACTTTTGAAGAAATACAAACATTGTTAGCGAAATAAAATTTTAGAACTTTTATGTTAAAAAAATTGATGTTTTTAAATAAATAAATTATTTTATAGATAATAAAAAAATGGTTTTTCTACTACACACCATAAAAAAAAACTCTACTTTCGATGTAAGTACATTCGTCTCAAGCGATACAAATACTGTACTTTAATCCCAAATGACTAATGTAGCTTTTTAAAAGCCATTTATGTTATATCTTCTACACTATCGATGTAATAATTTATATTTTTAATCCACCTACTTATATAAAAATATTAATTTTATGTCAACCCTCAGATTGCGTTCCAATTGATGCTAAGTTGTACTTAACCTGCTAAGGCTACATTTTTCAGACCTAGTCGTAAATTAATCATTCTGAATATATAGAAAAAAATACGGTCAACATAGGATCTGGGGATTCCCATAACTTTGTTCGCTAGAAAACTAGTCAAATCTTGCCTTACGATCTAGGAAGACATACTTGACAAAAGCTGTTGTGTGGGGAAATTTAATAAAAATCCCTTTACTACAGGGGCATATAAAAATGAAAACCAAAAAATTGATATTAAAAGGACAAAACCGTCATTGGACGGGAAAACTATTGAAAACCTTACGAAAGGTTTATATACCTAGTTTTAGCAAATTCGAATGATAAACCAGATGAAGACAAAATAAAATAAACAATATATTCGAATTTTCAGAAAACCCACACACTATGTGCCAATTTCCATAAAAACAACGATTCCATTCTCATATAAAATGGATCATTAATGTTTTGTGTAAAATGCAAAACAAGCGTAAACGGTTTTGTTAGGTGTTGTGTCTCCAACGTGAAGCATGAAAGAAAATTTCAAAAACTTTCACCAATTTCCAATCGATCATGTCTAAAACTGGCTTAGATGTTCATCTTTAACATGGAACACTGGATCGTATTTCCCAAATAATTTAAGAAGAAAGTTTTGATTGAAGTTAATTTAATAAAAACAATATTATTTCATCACTTTCTCCGTAACGCATTTCATTAATTTTCTTCAAAATTGACATTCCTTTCTTATTTATCATAAACTAACTTTTTTTTAACATTTGTAGTTAAAACGTATAATTGATTATTTGACACAATTATTCCATTGCTAAAGTTTATCGTTTTTGGAGCGACAGTGAAAAATACTCTTTACTGTTACTGACGCTGAAAATTAACAAATTTTTAGAAAGTTTTTTAATTTTATCAAAAAATGAATTTTTCACATGAAAATTTAATAATGTCTAATTCTTTATAGCGATAATAAACTTTAAATAAATAACTAAGAAAATTTTGAGTCGAAAATTAATAATAATTTTTTTCATTCGTCTGCACTTGTAAAACTTACATACTCGTCACAAAAAGTATTAAATTACTGGCAAGTCCAGTCATTGAACGTAAAATAAGGCGAAACTGTATAATTTTGAAAAAACAACACCAATTTGCTCAATAATTTGGATTTAGCATCAATTTACCGTCTACTTTAAAGTTGACTCTGTGCCGGGGATTACTTTTTCCCCTGGGATGGATGTCAGTTTCCACCCCTTTTCAGGGGTAAAACATGTTTTATTGAAAATAGGTCCGGGAAATAGATAGGTTGACTACGTAGTTCTAAGCTAGTGATCAGATATGTATTTTTTTAAAGCGGGCGCACTTATACAAAAATCCTCCCTACGGTCGACCGCCAAACTATAGAATATACTATTGTTCACAGATAATCATCATAGAGAAAAAATAAATATAATGCTCTGAGATATTTTTATATTAAGTTTTTAGGTTTTCTTTCCTTTAGGTTTGGTTTGCTTAAAGTTTGTATGAAAATAAGTGCGTCCCATATGAATATAAAATAGCTGAGTTTAAGAAAAAAACAACAATTCGATACAGTATTTTTAGATAATGCAGTCAGTTCACTCAAATCGAACGCTGCTTATGTTTTTGACGGTTTTAAGATAAAAAAAGTCAGAGCGGCAGGATGTCCGCTAGAAATAGGTAGTTTTCGAGATCAGACAGTTTTGTGTACAAATAGAATCTGATGTATCACATTAGTTTAAACAAAACAAACTAATTACAAACAGATATCGAACAAATTTTAAAAAGCAAATTAGCTACATATAAACAAAACTACATCTATCCAATTTTGCAACAAACAAATTTCAGATCTACCACAGATCATATGTGTGACAATTTATGACACTATATATGAAAAACAAACGCCAACCTGCTCTATATCATATGTCGTGCAAACAATGCAAAATATCAAAATAGTTTATTTCTAAGAAAAAAAAGTTTTTTTCTTCTATTCAAATCTTTTATTTTTTTTTTCATTCACTTATAAGGTTTGGTTATAAGGTTTTTGCAAATTGTTTTTCTTAGGGCTTGTTGCAAACTTTCTTGTTGAAGCCGACGAGTCAAAAATCTCTAACTGCAGAGGTTTATGTTTATAAGAAACGGATTAAAATATTTCCACAGATTCTAAATTTATGAAGTTTTTAAAAATATTAGTATCCAAACGGCCGATATAACGGATTTAAAAAACCAATTTTTTTTCTAATATAAAGCCTCTAGTTTCTTAACCATGTGTTGGATTTAGCTGATTTACGAACCTGTCCAAGATATTTATAAAACACACATTTTTAAAAAAAGATTTTTGATCTGGCTTTACAAATGCGACCATGAGTGCCGGTTGTTTAAAAAAAAAAAAAAAACCTCTTACTGCAGAATTCAATTTTTTGAATAAATTGATAAAAAAGATTCCAAAGATTCTAAACTTGTTAATTTTTTTAAAATATTAGTATCCAAACGGCCGTTATAACGGTTTTAAAAAACCAATTTTTTTTAGAAAAAAGGCTCTAGATCCCTAATCACGTGTTGGATTTTTCTGATTCACGAACTTGTCCAAGATATTAATAGAACACACATGTACAGAAAATTTTTTTGATCTACCTCAACAAATGCGACCGTGAGAGTGCCGGTCGTTTTCGTTATTTGGGGATCTGTATAATCCTATTATAAACATAGTTTCATCAATACCTGAGATCTTCAGTGCTAGAGAATTATGGTGCTTACAGTTCAACTCGTAAGCCTTATTTCTCATACATGAAAGTGAATTTCGAACAAATACGCAGACACCATGCTTGTTATAAAAGGAATGTTCCAATTCGTAACTAGGTATCCGGTATTTATCGAGATCCAATTTCGATGCTTTTCAACTAACAATTGTTTCGGTAAGAAACAGTATGTCAGGTTTATTTTTTTCGATGAAGTGATGAACCTTGTTTAGATTCGAATTGAGAACTCTTATGTTGGTGAAGTCAATGCTAAGCTGTTGGTTCACTCTGCTGCCATTTTGTTGAGAAAAAGACTTGCCCTTTGACATTGTAGGTATAGATACTGAAATTCGGCCAGGCCTAAATTTCAACACTACACAGTACAAAAGAAACTGGGTATCTCTGTCACAAAAACACGATAGCAGGTTTCATGCAACAGTTGCACGATAAGTTAAAAGCAAAAAAAATGGGGACACAAAAGACACTAACAAAATTAAAGAGTACAAATAAAGGGTTAAATTCGAAATTCTTACTAACAACTAAAACGAAATTTTACACTTCTGGTTACCAGGCAATACAAAACAAATTTATGCTTTAAAATAATAAATAAATTTATTACATGAAAGCAATAAAAGGTAAAATTTTACCTACCTACCGCCTGGTAACAGTAAATATAAAATACCAAATTATTTTTTAATAAAAAACAATCTCACCAATTATATAATTGTACGCCTCCGTTCTTCACCACTTTTATTTTCATAAACACTAACACAAACACTTACACACACTTCAGTGTATTTTATCTTATTTTACCTTTAATCTGTCTTTATGCTACATACATGCAAAAATAAAATAAAACAAAATACAATTTATTTTTCTATTTTCGATTATTTTTTCCTTTAAAATTTAGCAGACAACCTTCTCCGTCGACTCCGGTTGATGAATGTGATGATGATGATGAAGAATTCGTTAAATACGTAAGTAGTTTTTTGGTTAGGCTCTTGGTGTAATTCGTTGAATAAAATATTTGTTTAGCACTTGTTTTATACGCACGTTAATAAAAATTTTAAAAATAAAAGATTTAATTTTATTTCTAAGATCACTCAATATATTTCGTACTCGATACTCGATAATCACTCAATATATTTCGAACTCGATACTCGATAATCACTCAATATATTTCGTACTTACTCCTGAGGATGTCCTAAAAAGACGGAATATATTGAGTGATCATAGAAATAAAATTCAATATTTTATTAGATGAATAAGAACCAACTTTCAACAAGCTGTTACTACGTTTGTATTGGGTCTATACAGACACCACAAATAATTTTTTCGATGCATATTTACTATTTGAGATATTCGCGAAAAACCATCTGAAAAAGTGTTTGTTTCGGTTGAAAAATTGACATTTTCACTTGCGAAAGTCGAAAAGTATTGACTTTCAGAAAAAACTTTATATAACAAAAGTTGCTCAGAATTAGTCAATTTATCTATTCCTTGACTTATTTTCAATGAAACATTTTGTACTCCTGAGCCTTTGTCGGTCTATTTACCCCCAGAGTAAAAGCAACCCATAGCCTAGCACAGGATCAACTTTGAAGTAACCAACCAATTCCGAAAATTTGTTTGCTGATTTCAGATGTTCGGATGTCATTAGGTGAAAAGTCCAAACTAGAATGACAATATTTAATTAATGTGAAACTTTTTTAAAACATTTTACAATTACATAATAATTTAATATTCAAGATTTTTTTTCTTATCGCAAATAATGAGTCAACCTTTGAAGTACTTACCGCTGATAGTCAAGAGTTTGTTCCAATTCAATAAACAAAGAAAGTCTGATGGTTGAATGATTGTTCAATAGTAAACCTGTTTGCCTATTTTCGAAACCAAGGTTTGTAAGAATTGTTACTATTAATTTTTTTTCCAAAGCAATCTAATTTTTGTCCAAATTTTGTTTAAGATTTTGTCAAAGCTAGGGATTATGCAAATTTCTGATCATCGATATAAATATATCGTTTAAAAAATGTGATTTACATGTTAAAAAAAATTATTTTCTTATAAACAACTTCCTAAAATAAAAAAAAAAGTTGAGTTTTTGAACGAGCCTTGAAGTTGATTAATTTATAATTTTCTTCTTTATATAATTTTTTATATAATTTTTCAAAAGGTAATTCTCTATTTAATATAAATACAAAATATGTCTAAATAATAAATATAAAAAAAACAGTTTGCTTCAGACGAGTATTGCGAAAAGTGTGCAATTTTTCTCTGTTGTTGTTTAAAATTAAATATAAAAATTAAAGATTTGTCGTCAGGTCATGGATAGTTCTACACGTTAACAAATAAATAAGTGAATCAGTGAGAAATCGGGGTCGGATATATTCAAATAAGGTTAATCCTAAAAGGATATTCTAAATCAGGCCCGGAACAGGCTCCTAATAACACTTGCCCTTTCTCGACTGGCCACACCCTGGTCACGCCCTGACTGTATTCAAGCCTTCAGTTCTACACGTTAACAAATAAATTAGTGAATCAGTGAGCGAAGAATTAAATGTTTGTGTAACTGCTAAAATTATAAGAACACAAAATGTTGAATAAAAGTACAAGAAATCAATATTTTGCTAGTGTATGGGGTAGGTTATAAAACTATTTGAATGAACAAAATAATAAAATGTGATTATTTTCAGTTAATCTAAGTTCTCTTATTTATGGCTTTGGTTATGGTTGGTGTTCCCCATTTCTACCAATTCTTCAATCGGTGGAAACACCTTTACCAAGCGGTCCATTGTCAAATGAACAGCTATCATGGGTTGCATCAATTATTTGTATAGGTGGTATATTCGGTACAATACATGGTGGCGTTGTAATTGATCGATTCGGACGTAAACTATGTTTTTACATCGGAGCTATTTCAGGAGTCATTAGTTGGATTTTAATGATATTTGCTCAAAATGTTTATTATCTTGTAATCGGTAGATTTATATTGGGATTTTTAGGGGGCAATTGTATAAATCCAATTTTAATATATCTTTTCGAAGTGACTAACAAAAATATTCGAGGCGTGACTGGATCATTTACATCTCTATTTCTGCAGATTGGCGTGCTAACTGCATACGTATTAGGACATTATTGTTCATATCATGTAACAAATTTAATTTTTCTATTGGTTACTGTTATACATCTTATTGGTCTAATATTTTTACCGGAAACTCCAATTTACTTAATGAAAACTAATAAAACAAATAAAGCGGCTAAAAGTTTGGCATGTTTTCGCGGTTTTACAAATGATGTTGGAGTCAAAAATGAAGAATATATATTGGAGCTGCAACTATTAAAAAATAATTACAATGGCACAAATGCGAGAAAAAAAATAGAGGAAAATCTTAATTCTCAATTCACCATTAAGGATCTATGTAAGTTATAGTATTTGTCATATTTTTATATTTTTATATTGTTGGTTGCCATTAGGAATGGTTTTCGTTGCTGTTTTGTTTATTTTTGTTTGTATCTCGTGCAATAGAAAAAGGTATGTCTAAAGCATTAACAAATATATAAAATCGCTTATCGATACATATTATTACAAAATGTTTAAAACCCAAGAAAACAATTCCGTAAAAGTTTGTAACACTAGGAAACAGCATCGAAAATATTTATTTAATAAATATACAATTTGTAGACAAACATAATAGTACATTATAAAGCTAAAGATTTTGGACGTATGTGGACGTATGTTTACATTACCCACATTAAGTCCAAAATAGCTTACGTCCGTGCGTCATATACTATTTTTTATTCGCCGCAAGCAAAATATTTAGAAAAAATTGTTTATTCTAAATCAAAATTATAAATGTGCATAAATTTTTAAATAAAAATATGTGGAACAAGTAACCTTTAACAAAATATTTGTTATTTTTTCCAAATTATTGTATAACCATGACAACAAATAATAACAATAATTTTAATTGGATTATGAAATGTTGTATTTAATGGTTGCTTTGATAAAAATTTCTATTTTTTATAGAATTTAAACAAATACAAATGTTTTTTACTTTATGACAACAAAATATATGGTTAAAAAGTGACACTTTACGGCCGCAAATCACAGTAATAAAGTACCACTTTAATATGTAGGCGAATAAAAATTAAATTATTATGATGCAAGAATGTAAAGCTAAGATTTTTGGGTGTATGTTTATAGTTTACACATTAGGTCCATAAAAGCTTACGTCCGTGAGTTATATATTAATTTTTATTTGCCGCGAGCAAAATATTTAAAAAAAATTGTTTAATCTAAATTAAAATTAAAAATTTGCATAAATTTTGAAATATTAATATGTTGAACAAGAATAAACAACAACCAAAATATTTGTTATTTTTCCAAACAAATTGTATAACTATGACAATAAAAAATAATAAATATTTTGATTAGATTATACAATTTTGAATTGAAAGCTTCCCGAGCAGAAATTTGTCAGGGCTCAAATAAGGTCCTGGTAAGGTTCACCCTATAGTACGGGTCAAATATTGGGAGAGCAGTCTCATTGGGTCCTGATTATGAGTGTAACGCTTTTTCCCTACCAGGTCGTGATTGGGTTAACGGACCAGGCTCTGATTGGGGTAGCCGAACCAGGCCATGATATAATTATACATTAGAAATATATTAAATAAAATAAATTAAATATCATTAAAATAAAATAAAAAGGTTACAATTGAAAAAAATTAAAATTAACCAAATGAAATTTTACAAATGAAATAGGGCTTAGATCAGGCTAAATAAGGCTGACCCTAATAGTGCAAATATATATAATTTCTAATGGGAGCCTGATACCATGCAATAGGGAAAAGCCTATTAAGGTATTTCGCATCATTCCGGATCAGATTGCAAAACTAGGGGTCAAATATGAAAATCCAAATCAGGATCGGATATATTAAAATAAGGTTAACCCTAAAAACGTATTCTGAATTAGACCCGGAACAGGCTCCTAATAACACTTGCCTTTTCTTGACTGGCCACACCCTGATCACGCCCTGACTGTATTCAGGCCTTCAGGCCCGAAAATTAAAGCAGCCTGAATTTTTTTAAATGAATTTTGTTTGTTGCTACGGTTAACCTCATTTGCAAAAGTTTCAAATTTAAGTTTGAGAATACTGTCTTAAATACTAATTAATAAAATTAATGTATTTCTTCTGCATGATATGTTAAACATATGCATCAAAATTAAATTTTTAGATAGATTTCATTGAAAAATCTACCTACCGCAATGTGCTATTACAATATTTTAATAACAAAATCATTTACAACATTGTCATCAACATGTGCTACAAATGCCAAGATAAAAGGTCGACCAAACAACAACAACAATAATATAAATGCAAAATAATAACGACGTCTATCATTCTTAGAATTTCTCGAGTTTTCTTTATTTTGGATTTATTTGGAACAATATCGTTATTAATTATAACATTTAAGGAATTCCTTTTACAGAACAAAAAATAGTTTAAATTAAAATGTGACTGCATTAACAGTTTAAGTTGGAATGCGATGTTACCAGAGGAAATTAAAACATAAAATCGTGTAAATAAAAGTTAAGTGAAATTAATTTGTGAATATAGTTTTTAAGTGTTATTGAATAGCAATATTTTGTGTATTATTTTTGGAAGCCGTATAATGGAAATATCGCTGGCAACCGTTTGAGTTTCAGAAGCTTTTAAAGGAATTCTAGAAAAAGAAAAGAGGTTGCTGTATTGATGTGAAGACGTGTTTAATACTGGTCTTTTTGCTTATTGCAGTGATCGAATTAAGTTTTTTTAAGAAGAGTTAGAAAAACGGAAGATTGGTGACGTATAATAATGGTTTTCTTAAGTGAGTTAAAGATGACTGAGTCAAAGAAGTAGCTAGAACAAAGAGAAATAGCAAAAAGTGAAAACAAAAGTGAATTGATAAACAAAATATTTAAATTACTCCGTGTTTAGTAAAATTTTCAAAGTTAGGCATGTTTAGTGTTAATTATAATAAATTAACGTCCCTGAGTAGCCAAATATATATTGTCAACTAGGGTTTCGAATTACGTGTAAATTGTTTAAATTTCTTCCAGAAATTTATGAACGCTGACTTGCCGGACTTTGAAATAGGGCCAAGCACTGGCACATTGATGGTTAACAGTACTTGGCTATTGTTATTGGGCCAATACTAGAACCATTCATCGGCCGTTCTATGGTTAACAGAAAAGAGTCAGTAACTATATTACCTTTGAACGGCCATGCTTTGGCCCATGAACGGTAAACAGTACTTGGCAATTGTTATTGGACCATTACTGGAACCATGAGTCGGCCGATCTATAGTTTATAGAAAATAGCCAGTACACTTTACATTAAATGGCCGATCAATAGTCCGTTAATGGTTAACATTAATTGGCTATTGTACTGCAGCCATGAATTTTCCGATCTATGCCATTTTTTTTTAAATTTCACTACAATATTATCCGTTTTAGAAATATATAATTTGAGAAATTTCACATATAGTTTAGTTATCGCTTCTCGGCTAAAAGACTATGATAATAGACTAAGAGCCCGCGACGGCCAGACCTTCGTTATTTTATAAAAGCTGAAAGTTTCTCTGCGCATACCCCCTACTCAGGTAGGAACGATTAGCGACATATGAAGTTAGTTTGGATCATAGTGGCTTTGGCAGGGAGGGGCCTCCAAAGTTTCGTGAAAGTATAAAAGCTAATATTTTTAAATATTCTCCGGGATAATATTAGAAGTCACGTCACCTATTGCCAGACACTTACTATCGTGGAAAACCCCTGCCAGACACCCTTAAACTTTAAAGGTTAAGGGTGTCTGGCAGGGGGTTTCCACGATGGTAAGTGTCTGGCAATGGGTGACGTGACTTCTAATACTATCCCGAAGAATATATAAAAAAATTAGCTTTTATACTTTCACGAAACTTTGGAGGCCCCTTTGGAACCTGCTCCCTGCCAAAGCCACTATGATTCAAACTTCATATGTCGCTAATCGTTCCTACCTGAGTAGGGGGTATGCGCAGAGAAACTTTCAGCTTTTATAAAATAACGAAGATCTGGCCGTCGCGGGCTC
Organism: Diogma glabrata; assembly: GCA_963693315.1. Lineage (NCBI taxonomy): Eukaryota > Metazoa > Arthropoda > Insecta > Diptera > Cylindrotomidae > Diogma > Diogma glabrata. The sequence continues at coordinate 6,459,466 of OY856186.1, read as the reverse complement.
TTACTCTATAATATTGAAAAGGTTGGTATATGTTTTAAATTTTTTTTCTTTTCTATTTTATTTTAATTACTTTGTAAATAATTTATTTAAATTTGCATATGAAAATATTATTTTATATTTTTTTTTAATGGCCGAGTACTGGCAATCATGGTTCTCGGCCATTGTTGCATTACTGGTCGACAGCAATGTGGATCATTACTGAACCAGTTGTATGGGAAGTTTTGCATTTTTTTCCGTCATTTTATTTTGTATTTAATTTATTTAAATTTACATATGATAAAATTTATATTTTTTTTAATGGCACAGTCAGGGTTTCCAGCATTTGGCCATTACTAAAATACTGGTCATTATTATTGGTCCGTTACTAGGCCAACTGTACAACCTTGAATGGGGCATTGCTGTTGTTTTTTCTCTGGCCCAAGAATGGCAGCCATTTATAAATGAACTGGCTGTCAGTAGTTAGTGGACCATCACTGGACCAGTTGTAAAACTTTCTATGGACTCTGCCAAAGTTCTTTCATCCATTCTGTATATATAGAAAACTGTCGAATTAGCGACATTTTCTCTATGCCGCAAAAAATCAAGCTCATTAGTCAGTTACCACAGTTTAATAGCTCTCCTCTGAATCAAGATATTTCCAGCTTCCTAATCATGCTCCACCCCAAATACAACCCTAAACACTCCAAGTAAAACAGAAGAAACTGTTGGCTATTAAAACAAACTACAACATCAACCTAAATATCCCAATTTTTCAACAGCATTCTTATATCTAAACTAAGAACAAGAGAATTCCACTGCATATTATTTTCAATTTCTACTCCTAGAAGTCTTACAAATTTTTTTCTCCACAAGATCTTTCGAATCAAATTTTAATGGAAATGGATTGGGTCTTGTTAATCTGAGAAGCCTGAGTTTTGCTCGTATTGAATTCAACACTGAGAAAAAGAAAAAGAAGATAATTAAAATGAATTATCTAATACTTTGATTAATGGCTAACTATTTTTGTAGGTATTGCGTAGTTCTAGTTATAAAACCAAAACTCTGAAGAACCCACCACTTTGCCCACTATAGTTCAAAAGCTTATCACTTCCTTCTCATATAAATCTTTTGCTAAAGTTTCATCAAAATTAGTTTATTAAAGAAAGCAGTAGTATCCAAACAGACATAAATTCTGTTGTACGAAATAGAAAAGGGACCACTTTTTACCACATGTCACAAACCAGAAAATGGGATGCAGAACTGCTCCTAATCATACTCTAAGCATTTTACCAAGTTTCATCAAAATCAATAATCAGGAAATGACGTTATTAAAGTTTCAAATAAACAGCGGCTCGGGAGGCCTCTATCACGTAGCCTAATATCGTCTAAAATCTAATCAGTTCTTGTCTTTATCATTCAAAATGTCATAAAATTGTCGACTCCTCAATACTTTGTCTCATGTATTTCAAAGGCCAATAAAAGTAGATTCTTGTATGAGCTTAGAATGAAGGCAATTCTTCACGAGGATGAAGTTTCCCGGAACGAGCGTAGCGAGTGGAGGGGATCATCCGAGTGAAGAATTGCCTTCGTCCTAAGCGAATACAAGACACTATTTTATCCAAGACTACAAATATTTCAAATAATTTCATTCAAGTTTTCCTGTAAAAGTTTAGATCGCCATATTGAAATAAATCTATGAAAAGAAAAAGCAAAACAAAGCATTTTTGTTTATTTTATATGTATTGTTCTTGTTTTATCTTGTTTATATTACTATACCAACAAATTAAGTTTTTAATTTGTTAGAGGAATTTTGAATAAATAAAGCGGAATGAAATAAATAAAAAAGAATTTGATATATAGAAAGGAATGGATACAATTACAATGAAAGATATAGGCATGGAAAGTATATATTCTTTAGTAGTCGTGGATAAAATCTTTCTCATGTTTATTGAAACGTTTTATCAACGTTTCATGAAAATCGGTTTATAACTAAAGCTACAGTCAAAAAAATATTTTTTACTGGAAGTGATTAACTGGAAGTTTGCATGCAGAAATATTGGAAATAGCACTATAATATTATATTATTGAAAGCCAGGATTAGCATTTATTGATAATTCAAACTTACATGCGTTCAGGGGACACCCATCATTTTGCCCAATTTTGAAATGAATCCAGATCTTCAATTTTCAAGTTAGCTTGGATCAAATACCAAAGTTTCTTCAAGATTTCATACGTTTTTGTCACCCACCCAAAGTGTGAGATGGCACAGATAGGTTAGGTTAGATTATAATGGCCGTCTTAAGAGACGCATTTAATAGACACAAGCGGTTTATATAGCCATATCATGAAAAGAACTTTTGCTGTTCAAAATACTATCTTTTTGGAAACTAGTCAGAGCTTCTCAAGAGACTGCCATCTGTCTGCAATCTGTTGAATGCAAAAACGGGTATAGAGGGGAACAAATGTCGTGTATCGGAACACAGAGGTGACTTCTCATCAGATGCTCGGTATGTGCATGTAAAGATTTACTTTTGCAGAATAAAAGACAGGTTAAATTAGACTTGTGTTAACAGTTTAAGTTAGAATGCAATGTTAACAGAGAAAATTAATTGTAAACGCAACCCTGTATCGTTTAATAAAATCGTGTAAATAAAGTTAAGTGAAATTAGTATGTGAATAACGTTTTAAGGTGCTTCTGAATATTTTAATAATTTGTGTATATTTTTGGATACTGTTTATACTGTAAATTTTTACGATTCAATTCTGCTTAAAATATTTATTGAACTCACCATTTTTGAATGAAAACAAAAAATAATAATACTAAGGGTTTTTTATAATGTAACTAATGTATGTATCAAGCCGAGGTTCTATTTGTTTTTTTTTTTTAGATTTTGTCAAGGCAAGAGATTATGCAAATTTCTATGCATAATATTATTACATAAAAAATAAAATAAAGAACAGTTGTATTTTTAACGAGTCTCAAAGTTAAAGTTTTTATTCTTTGTTTAATTGGTCAGAGAGTAGTTCTCACTTCTCAGTTTGAAATATATACAATTATGTTTTATTAATAAATATATTAATAAACATAAAATAAACAGTTAGCTTTAGACGAGCATTGCAAAAAGTATGTAATTTTTTAATACTGTTGTTTATAAATAAAAAATTAAAATTAAAGATATAATGGCCAGGTCTGCCTGCACTGCAGGTTAACAAATAAATTAGTGAAATTGTGAATTAAATGTTTGAGTAAAAAATTATAACACAAAATGTTGAATAAGAATACAAGGAATCAATATTTTGCTGGTGTGTGGGGTAGGTTATAAAATTGTTGAATCAACAAAATAAATAAATATGATCATTCTCAGTTAACTTAAGTGGTCTCATTTATGGCTTTGGTTGCGGTTGGCCTTCACCATTCATACCAATTCTTCAATCCGTGGAAACACCTTTACCAAGCGGGACATTGTCAGATGAACAGCTATCATGGATTGCATCAATTATTTGTCTAGGTGGTATATGCGGTACAATATTTAGTGGTGTGATAATTGATCGATTCGGACGTAAACTATGTTTTTACATCGGAGCTATTCCAGGAATCATTAGTTGGCTTTTAATGATATTTGCTCAAAATGTTTATTATCTTGTAATCGGTAGATTTATATTGGGATTTTCAAGTGGAAACGGCATAAATCCAATTTTAATTTACCTTTTCGAAGTTACTAACAAACACATTCGAGGCGTTACTGGATCATTTACACCTCTATTTGTGAAGATTGGCGTACTAACTGCATACATGTTAGGATATTATTGTTCGTATCATGTTACAAACTTAATTTTTTTATTGGTTACTGTTATACATCTTATTGGTCTAAAATTTTTACCGGAAACTCCGATTTATTTAATGAAAACTAATAAAACAAATAAAGCGGCTAAAAGTTTGGCTTATTTTCACGATTTTAAAAATGATGCTGGAATCAAAAATGAAGAATACTCGTTAGAGCTGCAACTATTAGAAAAACATTACAATAGCACAAATAACAGACAAAAAATAGAGGAAAATCTTAATCCCCAATTTACTTTTGGGGATCTATGTAAGTAATAATTACAATCTTTTTCTACATAATATAGTTTTAATTGTTATGCAAAGAAGATTTGTTATCTGGAGGCGACTATGATAAGTGCGGCACCACCTAAATTTATTTTTTTAGGATTAATCTCGATAAAACAAGAGAAACTAAATTTGTGAACCTCTTGGTTCACGAGATATAGGCATTTGAAAAAAATTATTTCGAAAAAAAAAACAGATTATTGATTTTGTAAGATTTTCAAAATTTCCAATTTTTATAGGAATTTGGTTTTTCCGTATGACTGATTCGGGTTTTCCGTATTTAACTCCATAGTTTGGGATCTGCTCATGGCCTGATACGAAATATCTTACTAGGGCTTGACCTATTTTTCAATTTCTACATAATCGATTTACTCACAAACTATAAGTGCTATGAAGTTCAAATTTTCTACAATTTTTAAATGTGTTTTACACGTCTACTGATAATAAAAAAAATCAAATATTTGCTTTCATCTATATTTTATGAACATGGATAAGGAAATAGTATAACAAAGTTTTTATAAGAAATCGAGTTTGGTTTAGAAAAATCGAAAAAGATCAAAATATTTCAAAAAAAAATTTCTTTGATTTTTCGATTGCTTAGTTTTTTAGATATTACCCGTGTTCCTTTTAGGTAAACTTGCTACTCGAACCAAATTTTAAATGGAACGACATAAATGTGAGGTGTATTAGATTTTTGATCTACTACAACTCAAATTCTTTCTTACTACACGTTTCCGACATTTTGTTTGACAGTAAATTGTTATGACAATTTTGAAAAACAATATTGTTAAAAAACGTAAAAGAAAATTAGTAGTTTGGTAAAATTTTACGTTTAAATTTTATTTTGAGTTTGTTAAATTTAGGAAAATTAATTAGATATTAAAAAATTTCTGAAAATTTAAATTATGATTCATGCAAAATGAAAACAATTAAACAAAGCTGGACAGAAATTTGACATTTAGGCTTTAAATTTTATATTTGCATAAACATTTGATGAAAAATATTAGAAATTTTTCTTCTAAGCGACAAATACTCTGGTGGTAAATAGATGCGTAAGTTTGTTATTTATCTTTACCATCATTTGAGATGATGAAGCAAAGGAAAATGTTGTAAATGGAACACACGTATTGCCAAAAACGAGTGTTTTTTTCCTGTGGCTCCCTCCCCCCTTAACTTCGAACATTATAAAAAAAAAATATGATATGAAAGGTGTAGTTTATTTAGATATTCTGTAGTTTTCGAAAACACCGTCTTGATTTATTTGATTGAAATTCTAAAACTGTGTTTTTGTGAATGACTTTTCACGTAAAATAATCGTAGAAGAGGATAAATTTTGCTACGTTGTAGGGAATGTGTATTATAGTAAAATATTGAGTCAAACGAACTACAGAAATGCACAAACAAGATCAGATTAGATCAAACAAATTTAACAAGTCAGATGAACTCAACTTCAGGCGAAAGGCGTTAAATTAAAAAATTATTCGATAACATACCTGTTTGGTATTCGATAGATTATCATTTAATATGGTTGCGTTGCAAATGTTCTCTGTGAGGTTGATCACTAATTAAGAACATTTTTGAAATTGTTGAACTCGGCCAGAAAATTAGTTGAATATTAAATTGTTACAGTCAAGTAAATCGAAGAAGCTGAAGTTCAAATCCTGTTGGTATACCGATCTCCCCAATGTTCAATATACAAATCGACTGTGTTAACAACGCACTCGTTGGCAATAATTTGACGACATTTTTTTCTCCAACTATTGTGATAGGTGACATTAATGTTGGCTTCAATAAATATCCTCAAAACTGGCTCTGAAACTATTTTCTATAAAGAAAAATTCACGAACCAACAACAGTTGCAGCTACAACAATTGATAATATATTTTCAAATATAAATAATTTAAAAGCTGGCGTTATTGAAGCTTTCCTTAGCCACCATAAACAGCTTTGGGGAAGATGCAACGCAACATGAAACTATGCTAACAAAAACTGTTGTTTTCTCAAATACTATATACACGGAACCTTCAGCGTGCGAATTATATTCGCACTTGCCTGACTTTTTTATTTTCTCTATCCTATCATAAAATATTGGCTTACGTCATATTTTATATGTGATAGAATTTATTATTTAGTAATCAAGTCTTTAAATTCTAGAAAACATAAAAAAATTAAAAACAGAATTGCGTCCATCAACACCTTAGAACGCAAGTTGTTTTGGGACCTTGGTCTTAAAGGGGTTTTATGTGTTTCTGAGATACATATTGTAATCCCTATTACCCAACACTTTTTATTAAAAAAAATGTTTTAAAATTTTAGTTTCAATGTTTAAAAAAATGACAAGCTAATATTAACATTGAAAGATCTTCATTTCAAACCTAAAATTCTCGAAAAACTTAAGGGGGTTAAATATCAATAAAGCCTCCGTATGGACAACATTCCTCTTATTATTCTAAAATTTTAAAAAAACTTGCACCTACCCTTAGCAAAATTTTTTCAGTTATCCAATAGTGTTGCGGATGATAGGATGATTCGTTCCTCAATCTTCAACGGGCAAAATGCACGAACGAATTAATCCTGCCCGGAGAGACGTTGCCATTAGTGTAAACGAAGACCTAGAATAGGTGACCGATTGGGGTGACAGAAATTTGCTTAATTTTGGCTCCACAAAAACACAACTATTGTTTCCAGATCAAAAACCGAGTTCCCAACGATATTTCAATCGGCATTTGTGACGAACAAATAGACGAATGTGAAAGCGTTCATTTATTGGGAGTTACAATTTCCAATGACCTACTCTGGAACGATCTTATAATGGCGATGGAAAAAAGCGCGTCAAAAAAACTCGGCCTCCTGTAATAGATGTAAAAAATGTTTGACTCCGTACCAATTACTCCACATTTATAAGTCCTAAATTCGTCCTTGTGTGGAGTATTGTTGTCAAGTTTGTGGAGCTGCATCTGTTTCCATCCTAACTGTTTCGGACCCAGCCATGCTGGGATGAAATCGGGTCCATCATGCCATATTTGTTTCCATGTTTTTAGAACTGTTGAGATCACTGTCATAGTGAAAGAATACAGAGGGATTTCTTTGTGCGTACCTCGTACAGATGGAATGCTTTACCCGAAGCAATAATCTCAGGAACGTTCAATCAAAAAATGCTTAAAAACAAAGGTTTAAGGTTCCTCAACAACAACCAGGGAAAAGTTCAATCTGCATGGAAAGAAATTGAAAATGAAACTTGGACTGTTATGATGGGTGATTTCAACGCAAAAGTTGGAATATCAAATTCAAATGAAGATGATGTAGTTGGTCGATACGGTTTAGGTATGAGAAATGAGAGAGGGAATAGATTGATAAACTTTGCTAGAATCAATGAACTTTTCATATCAAATACATTATTTAAAAAGAGATCAATAAGACGATGGACTTGGAATCTGGGATCTGGTAGAAATGAAATAGATTACATCATGATTAAGAATTCACAGAAGAATTTGCAGGAGTTGTGAATGGATTTAAGTTTAACTCGGATCATCGTATATTTCGAATGGAAATTCAGTTGAAAATTAGAGCTATTAAAACTTTTTACCAAGCTACGCCAAGGATACTAGTTCATACAGATGAAACAAAAGTTATTAAGTTCAATCAGAATTTAGAAGAAGCAATTTCCAGAGAGGATAAGCCAAACAACGTACAAAAAGGTTATGACATCTTCACTAGATCTGTGATAAATAGCGCTGAGCCGTTCCATTGAAAAACAAAAAAAAAGAGAAGTAAACATTTCATAGTCGACAAGAAATGAAATCGAAAAAGGGAATTGACGAAAAAGAGAAGATATGTCGAATCATCTGAAATAAAATTCAAAAAGCAAAGGAAGAAAGCAAACTCTTCTTCAATCTCTTGGATACCACAGCTTGCTGATGAAAACGGAAATGTAAAATCTAATCGAGTCGAAGTTCTAGAAGTAGCAGCTAGTTTTTATAAAAAGCTTTTTAAAAGCTCTCTCACAGATGAAGAACATCAGAACTTAAACAATGGTCTATTTGATGGAGTTCCTGATAAAAACATAAAAAACTTCCAAAAGTATGAACTTGAGATGGCCCTTTACTCAATGAAGAATTCAAAAGCAATAGGAGAAGATAATATATCGTCTGATCTATAGAAGATTTGCGATAATACTGGTATCGATAAAATTCTTGAGTTATTCAACAAAATTTTAAAGACTGAGGAAATTCCTGAGCAATGGTATGAATCGACGATTCATTCATTCATTCATAAAAAATGTGATAGAAAAGACATAAAAAACTACAGGCCTATCACAATTACGTAACACTTTTATAAGTTGTTTATGAAATTTCTTCTTAATCGACTCGATCAAAAGATGGATGATATCCAAACAATGAATCATAGGGTTTTCAACTACTGATCATTTATTTGTAGTCAACCAGATTATAGAGAAATGCAAAGAATACAACAAACATCTTTTTTGTGCATACATTTACTACAACAAGGCATTTGATGGTATTGAACATCCATTTTTGTGGAACGCTTTGAAAAAAGACGATATCAACAAGAAGTACATCAGCATTATAAAGAAAATCTACGACAACTCAAAGGTTAGAATCAAGCTGGAGAAGTACAGTAGATGTTCAAAATAAATCGTGGTATTATCAAGGAGATCCGTTTTCACCAAAAGCTTTCAACTCAGCATTACAAAAAATATTCAACAAAATCAATTGGTCACAGCACGGTCTGAAAATTGATGATTATACTCTAAGTGAACTTAGATTCGCCGATGACGCTTCGCTTTTTTCCGAAACAATGAATGGGTTGACTGAGATGATGAAAAGTCTTTTTCAAGAGTCTAAAAAAGCTGGATTGACTCAAAATGTATTGAAAACTAAGATAACGAATATATAGACCAGCCTTTAAAAATAATAAAAAGTGAAAAAAATAATAGTAGGATGAAACCCATTAGAAAAGGAGGAGAATATTATAAAAATGAAAGGAAAAATAATTTACGGGCGATCTGAGGTCGGGAAGGGGAAGGGGTGAGTTTTAAGGGTAAAAAACTGTTTATCTCGATTTCCGGCAAAACTAAAAGTCCTATGGAAAAAAGTTATATGGCAAAGTTGTAGGTAATAAAAAGATCTAAAACTTTAAATACTTTTTTTCACATAACCTCAAAATTTATGTGAAAAATTCAAAAAACCACGTTTTTGGTTTTTAATTTTTATCTTTGACAAAAAATTTTTTTTTTCACGAAATTTGGTGAAAACTTACCTTTTATGTCCGAAATACGCTGTAATTTATTTGATTTGAAATATTTATTTTTTCACCTTATTTTGAATTAATATCGAAAAAGCACCCTAATTTTCAATCGAAAATCCAATTCATTTTTTGCATTTTCTGAGAAGATTTACTATAGTAATCTATTTTTTTTTTCACCATCGGAAAGTAGAGATTTCAACGAACAGAAAGCATACCAACTTTTTGAAAAAAGCTGATATTTTCACGGGTGAATTTTCGATTGAAAATTAGGGTGCTTTTTCGGTATTAATTCAAAATAAGGTGAAAAAAATAAATATTTCAAATCAAATAAATTACAGCGTATTTGGGACATAAAAAGGTAAGTTTTCACCAAATTTCGTGAAAAAAAAAATTTTTTTGTAAAAGATAAAAATTAAAAACCAAAAACGTGGTTTTTTGAATTTTTCACATAAATTTTGAGGTTATGTGAAAAAAGTGTTTAAACAAAAGTTTTAGATCTTTTTATTACCTACAACTTTGTTACTTAACTTTTTTCCATAGGACTTTTGGTTTTGCCGGAAATCGAGATAAACCGTTTTTTACCCTTAAAGGGGTGAGTTCCCTTCCTCTTTCCGACCACAGATCGCCCGTAAATTATTTTTCCTTTCATTTTTATAATATTCTCCTCCTTTTCTAATGGGTTTCATCCTACTATTATTTTTTTGTTTTCAAAAATTATCGACCCAAAATGTTGACTCAATTCAAATCGAAAACATTGAATACGAAGCGGTTGAAGATTACGTATATTTGGGCCAAGTGCAATCTTTCAAAAACAGACAAGAAAAACAAATCGATGACCGAATATCAAAAGCATGGCGTTCGTTTTGGAGTTTAAAGAAGTTTTTCAAAAGTCAACTTCCAATTTACTACAAAAGAAGATTATGTGACTCTTGTATCCTTCCCGTGTTCACTTATGGCTCTCAAACATGGGCTTTAACTGAAGATGATAAGAACAAACTAGGTGTTGCTCAAAGGAATATGGAGAGATCTATGCTGAAGATAAGAATATCAGACAAAATAAGCAATCACCAGATCCGAAGGAAAACCAAAATGAAAGACGTTGTATCTACCACGAATGAGTTGAAATGGAACTGGGCTGGCCATGTTGCAAGGTATCCTCCAGACCGAATACCGTCAATTATAGAGGCTTAGACACCAACAAGCTAGAGAAGTAGAGGTCAACCTAAAAGAAGATGGAAGGACTGCATTGTTCAACATGCGAGTTGTTTTTGGCGACGAAAAGGGAAAAATCGAGTAAATTGGAAATCTTTTGGAACCTCCTATATTCAGTATTGAATTGTTAATGGAGTAATAAATAAAATAAATAAACAACTCAGAACGCATGTTGATGTGGGACCTACGTCTTAAAAGGTACACTGAAAAAACATGTTCTATTTCCAATCGAAATGCAGTTGTCTCAACCTCACCGTGCAGACAGATATGGCAAATGGAACTACGAAAATGTTTCAACAACTGTACAATTATTAACCGATGTAGTTGAGACAATCACGCGAAATATTTATGTGAAAATAAAATATAGTTCAATTAATCTCAAATACTTCAATTTTAAACTGAAAAAATCATGATATAAGGCCAAAGAAAATTCTTTATATTTTGAATAAACGTCATGCCGTTGTCAGGAAAATGTTTTCATTGACTTGACCCAATAACGGTGAAATTGTTTGCAAATTTTTTTTCTTTGTTTGAATAATAAACTGACCACTTCGAGATGAGGTTGTCATTACTTCAATGTGTTGTGACATACACATGTGACATATATTGTAATTCCCATAACACAACACTTGTTATTGAAAAAAAACTGGTGCTTTTGCTTATAGTCCCTGGGCCTTCACCTACATAATTTTGTGATTACCACATATTTTATACTTCGTGATGCGCCTGTCCTTGACGAGCCTGAAAACATTTGTTCTATGATTTTTGTCAAATCGGCCGCTTTTGCGTTCGGCAAGCTCCGAAAAATTCCGATTGCCCGCGATCTTGTAAATTTGCTGCCACATTTATTTTTTTTGACTGTGGACGTTGGAAATTTGTTTTAGAATACGAGGGTAAGCTTGTCCGACCTAAATGTGTTTGCTATTGTCGAGTCCGACAACTGACATTTTGGATGTTTGGGTTGTCGGACTAGACAATAGCAGACAAATTTTTGTCGGACTGTGTTCTAAATCAAATTTCCAACCCCCATAGTTAAAAAAAACAAAAATTTACAAGATCCCGGGCAATCGGCATTTTTCGGAGCTTGCCGAACGCAAAAGCGGTCAATTTGAGAAAAATCACAGAACAAATGTTTTCGGGCTCGTCAAGGACAGGCGCATCACCGAAGTATAAAATATGTGGTAATCACAAAATTATGTACGTGAAGGCCCAGGGACTATTACTTATCAGTGATCGAATCCAAATGGAGATTTAGTAATTACTTTTATCGAATTGAGAGTTAAGCTTATTCGAGGAAGGTAGAAAAATGTGATATTATTATTTTGGGTTTAAATTAAAAATTTGGTTTAAAGAATAGTAAGTAACACATAGAAAAGAATAGAATCCCGAGCAGAAATTTCTTAGGGCTCAAATACGGCCCTGATCAGGTTAGCCCTAGTTTTAATAGGGCCCTGATCAAGAGTGTAACGCTATTGCCCAATTAGGCCCTGATTGGGAGAAACGGATCAGGCATGATCAAGTTTTCCATATAATATTAAATAGGGAAAACCCTAGTAAGGCATTTTGTATCAGGCCCTGATCAGATTGCACAACTAGGTGTCAGATACGAAAAATCGAATCAAGGCCGGATGTATCCAAATAAGGTTAGCCCTAAAAGGGTATTCTAATTCAGGTTCGCAACAGGTCCACATCAGATTGCCCTAATAGGGCTTGCCCTATCTGACTCTGATCATGCCCTGACTGTATTCAGGCTTTCCCTAACTAATTTCTGCTCGGGATAGTAACACCAAGCGAGAGAAGTTCATGTTTTTCGCCCGAGGTGTGTTTGCATATATCACTGAGTGAGATTACATGCTCTCTCCCGAGGTGTGTATACTATTTCTCCACAACCACAATATGTATAATAATAGCTATTTATGTACCTAGGGCGTTATGTAGGTTATTGCGCCCGGAAAGCGACGTAATCTAGCCCGAGGGCCTCTGGCCCGAGGGATGGATGTCGCTTGATGGGCGTAATACCCAGTAACGCCAGTGGTGCATACAAGATTTTATGCTTCACTTAATAAGCTAAAAACTAAGAAAGAATTTAATTTGTTAGTGTATATTGATATGCAAAAATATACAAATGTAGCATAGTATGCCAAGAAAATAACTATTTTGAAGTTTAAAATAAATATTTGATGTTTGTACGTTGCTATATAAACAAATTCTCCTAAATTTTGTAGCGTATGACAAAAACATTGTATGACGTTTAAAATAATTTGATATTTTTGGAAAACTATATGAACATTTAATAACTAAAATGTTGCTAAACATTTTTAAACAAATGTAAAAATCTTTTACTAGCTTAAATTGAATAAGAATTATTTACATTTTGTAGACAAAACTACAGCAAAAATAATTTTATTTAGTTTTTTAGCGTCTTAATAGCGGGCGTTATGAATTCATAATGCCCTCTCATAACGTCCCAGTTTTTATGAATGTGTTTATATATCGCGTATCCAAGACATTATAACAACTTTATATCATTGTGAAGCATAAAAATATTAAAAACTAAATCTAATCATTTAAAGAGAACAAAAATTAAAATTCACTAATGTTTATCATAGTAGGCAGTTTTTATACAAATTTGTTTGAATTTATTGAAACAAATTTCTGTTTACATGAAAACTATCATTGTGGTCATGGTTTATTTTTTATTCTCTAGGGAGTAAAAGATGCAATCTCGCCAATGAGGGAACAAAATTCAATTTTATATACAATTGGTGCAAAAAATATGTATTTATAATTAAAATTTTTAATATAGCTTTACATGAAACGATATCAAACGTTATAGTCCCTGGGCCGGCGCCGATTTCATGTGATGATTACCACATATTTTATACTTCGTGAGGCGTCTGTCCTTGACAAGCCCGAAAACATTTGTTCTGCAATTTTTCTCAAATCGACCGCATTTGGGTTCAGCAAGCTCCAAAAAATGCCGAATGCCCGCGATCTTGTATATTTGCTACCACATTTTTTTTTTGGTACAATCCTAGTTTATCCCCCCAAATAGATTTGCGTTTTTTTTCAGATAAATAGAAAGATTAGGTCCTCTGCATCCTAATTATGAAAAAAAAATTTGCGGAAATGAGGGAGTCAAAAGTTATAAAGGATCAAACTTTCAATTTTACCTTGGTCCCCCCCTTTGGTTTTTTAGACTTTGAATTCAATTTTTAAATTTTTTTGACTCAATTCTGCGATCTTGCACAATTTCGATCAGAGATAGCACCGACCCCCCCCCCCCCCCCCCCCCCCTCCCCCCCCAGAATTCCTTCCCCCCATCGCAGAATTGAGTCAAAAAAAATTTTAAAATTGAATTCAAAGTCTAAGAAACCAAAGGGGGGACCAAGGTAAAATTGAAATTTTGATCCTTTATAACTTTTGATCCTTTATAACTTTTGACCCCCTCATTTCTGCAAATTTTTTTTTTCATAATTAGGATGCAGAGGACCTAATCTTTCTATTTATCTGAAAAAAAAAACGCAAATCTATTTGGGGGGATAAACTAGGATAATGCCTTGTCGAGTCCGACAACTGACATTTTGGTATGTTTGGGTTGTCGGACTAGACAATAACAGACAAATTTTTGTCGGACAAGGTTACCCTCTTGTTCTAAATCAAATTTCCAACCCCCATAGTTAAAAAAAAAATGTACAAGATCCCGGCCAATTGGCATTTTTCGGAGCTTTGCGAACGCAAAAGCGGTCGATTTGAGAAAAATCGCAGAACAAATGTTTTCGGGCTCGACGGGACCGACGCCTCACGAAGCATAAAATATGTGGTAATCATCACATGACATCGGCACCGGCCCAGGGACTAGTAGAAACCTTTGACAAATAAAATAAAATATTTGTATAGCCTTAAATAAACAGTAGTTCAACATTAAATTGGACATGAAATATCGTTTTATCTAGATTCAGCTACTCCCAACTAATAGGAATAGTCCAATTTTGTTTTCTCACAAAAGTTGTAATTAATAAATAGAAGTATCAACGCCAAATGAAAAAGTATTTAGCGGTTTTTTGAGTAATTCCACTTCTTTGGTCAATTATTACTAATAGGTAAAACTGGAAAATGTTAGCTTGTTGCAGGCTAAGCGTCTTTTTTATGAAAACAAATACATAAAAGAATTTTAAAAGAAGCATGTACGCCAAATAGGGAAGTTTGAATGAATATGATCACCTAGCTTCTCGTATGTGTGTTGTCATCTTATTTGCTTCTTTTTGTTGCCAGAGAGAGGGAAAGAGATCCAGAAAATAACATATTGTAATTTCAACAAAGCTACCACGTAACTTGTATGCCGTATGGGCTAGTAGTTAAAGTTTTCTTGAATATTTCGTAAATGTGCTTCATTATTGAATCAATATTTTTTATCTTAGAGATTATGCTAATTTTTGATGATCAAATTGATGCAAAAAAGTGAAATCGTTGAAAAATGTGGTTTATACGGAGAAAATCTTTACTGAAATATTTTTATATTAATTTTGTATATCTTAATTGAAAGAAAAAATGTCGTTTAATGTGTAGTCACGTGTAGTTATTTTTTATTTGAATTTGTCGAAGAGCAATTCTCAATTTGATTGAAATAAAAGAAAAATATTATTTCATATTAATAAGCATAAAATAAACAGTTTGTTTCAGACGAGTATTGCGAAAAGTTAGCATTTTTAAAACGGGTCGGTTATAATTCAAGAAATAAACTTTATTGATTTACGGTATTGTCACTCTAAACGTTAATAAATAGAGTGATGAGATAGTGGTTATGAATTTCGATATTGTGGTACTGTAAGAGATTATAAATATAACCACAGTAGATTATGGATAAAAGTACAAGGAATCAATATTTCGCGGGTGTGTGGAGTAAGTATGAAATTATTTGAATCAATCAAAAACTAAATGTGATCGTTTTCAGTTAACATAAGTGCTCTTATTTATGGCTTTGGTTGTGGTTGGTCTTCACCATTCATACCAATTCTTCAATCCGTGGAAACACCTTTACCAAGCGGTCCATTGTCAAATGAACAGCTATCATGGGTTGCATCAATTATTTGTCTAGGTGGCATATTTGGTACAATGCTTAGTGGTGCAATAATTGATCGATTCGGACGTAAATTATGTTTTCATTTAGGATCCATTTCAGGAATTGTTGGTTGGCTTTTATTGATATTTGCTCAAAATCTTTATTATCTTGTAATTGGTAGATTTTTATTGGGAGTTCTAGGTGGAAGTTGTATAAATGCAATTATAATATATCTTATTGAAGTTGCTAACAAACACATTCGCGGCGTTGCTGGATCACTTACAGTTCTATTTATGAATTCTGGTATAATGACTGCATACATATTAGGATATTATTGTTCGTATTATGCTACAAATTTTATTTTCCTATCGGTTACTGTTATATTTTTTATTGGTCTAATATTTTTACCGGAAACGCCGATTTATTTAATGAAATCTAATAAAACAAAAGAAGCAGCAAAAAGTTTGGCATATTTTCGAGGTTTTACAAATAATGCTGGAGCCAGAAACGAAGAATACATTGTGGAGCTGCAACTATTAAAAGATATTTACAAAAACACAAACGAGAGAAAAGAAAAAGAAGAAATCCTTCATTC
The DNA here is from genome assembly GCA_963693315.1 of Diogma glabrata. Lineage (NCBI taxonomy): Eukaryota > Metazoa > Arthropoda > Insecta > Diptera > Cylindrotomidae > Diogma > Diogma glabrata. Next base: position 6,443,242 of record OY856186.1, on the reverse strand, counting down.
TCATTTTACGCTAAGCGATATATGTAAGTAATAATTTTTTTTAAAATTTTATCTAGTTTTGATTGTCATTGGAGATTGTTTTAAAGGCTATTCTTTTAAGTGCTTTTTAAATTAAATTTAGGGTAAAAATAACAAAAAACTGCTAGGATTAATTTTCTCAACAAATATTTTACTAAACTTATTTCTATCAATTTATGTATTTTTATATGTAAATAATACAGCTCATACTTACTCGTACAAAAAACATTGTATGTAACCCGGGCATAAAAATTCTTTTTTGCCTTTGAGTGTGTTTTGCCCTCGGCTAACCCCTCGAGCAACAATTTCACTCTCAAGCAAAAAGTGTGTCTGCCTAGATCAAATCAATTTTACCTGAACAGAGTGTCAATAGCAGCTCATCTTTTTAAGGTTCGAGTGACAAGATGTAGCTTTTCAAAGAGATTTTTTTTTAACAGAATTTAGAATCTCTGGAATGCCTTACTGACGTGGGTCTTCCTTGATAATTGTAATCCACAAAACTTTCAAAATAGCGTTTAAAAATCCACAAAGAGAATGGATCAATAGTGAGTAACCTTCGATCCCATAGCTAGCATCGTATCTTACGAAATTCAGAGATATTAATCTATAATTTCTTATGGTTAACACTAAATAATGTCTAACTTTAAAAAACAATACTGAAAAATTATCGGTTAGGTGGGGGGTCCGGACCAATTCTAAAACTATTGCAAAAATTATTACAAAATCAAAAATTAAAACTTTTTACGAAATTCTAAATATAATGCAAAAATTATTACAAAATCAAAAATACAAACTTTTTCAAAATTCCAAAAATATTTCAAAAACTATAACAAATTCAAAAATTTCCATGTTCAATTTCATTTTCAATTACACTTATGTCATAAAAACAGCTACATTCTTTTTCCAAAAAATTGGCTAAAAATAATTTCATTTATTATTTTTTGACACACTTGACACCATTTTTTTGACAAACTTATAATGCAATAATCTGGTTTTTGATCTCACATACCAATCCCTACCATCAAGATTTCTCCAAATTTAATGTTCCTACTTGTAATCACTTAAAATGAACGTTTTTTAAGCCAAAAATATGAAAATTTGCTATTTATGACACACATAATGATTTTTTGACACACTTCCGGTACAGTTATCGAACACAGCGTCCTTTCGGACCTGTCCCTTGAGTATACCTATTTTTAGAAAAAATTTTTGAAATCCCTCCAGCGGTTTTCCCTGCAGCGTAGGTAATGCCGACAGACAGACATACATTTTTTGTTTTTGCTTTTTTAGCAAGGGGTAGCATGAGGTCCTAAAACGTCGAGAAATGTCAAAAAAAGTGGGGGTAAGAATTTCACTTTGAGCTCATGAATGTAATACTTAGGTCTTTCAGACCGAAGTAATTGTATTTGGTTCCTAGTTAAATTGTTATAAAGTGTTTTGCAATAGCATTTTGCAATAACATTTTACTTCGGTCTGAAAGACCTAATTACTTCGGTATGAAAGACCTAATGACATTCATGACATTTCCTAGACATTCATGAGCTCAAAGTGAAATTCTTACCCCCACTTTTTTTGACATTTCTCGACGTTTTAGGACCTCCTGATTCTAAAAAAGCAAAAAAATGTATGTATGTATGCCTGTAGCCCGTCCGTCATTACCTCAGAAAGACCTAAGTATTTCCCTGCAGGGAAAACCGCTGGAGGGATTTCAAAAATTTTTTTTTCTAAAAATAGGTATACTCAAGGGACAGGTCCGAAAGGACGCTGTGAAGTGTGTCAAAAAATCATTATGAGTGTCAAAAATAGCAAATTTTCATATTTTTGGCTTAAAAAACGTTCATTTTAAGTGATTACGAGTAGGAACATTGAATTTGGAGGAATCTTGATGGTAGGGATTGGTATGTGAGATCAAAAACTAGATTATTGCATTATAAGTTTGTCAAAAAAATGTTGTCAAGTGTGTCAAAAGAAAGGTTTTTATTTATTTTTTACCCAATTTTTTTAGAAAAAAATAAAATTAATAGTTTGTATGACATGATATTTTATTATTATTATAGAGAATTATGGCATTATAAGTTTGTCAAAAACTAATGTCAAGTGTGTCAAAAAATGAGTTCATTTATTTTTTTAGCCAATTTTTTGGGAAAAAAATTTAGCTGTTTTTATGACGTAAATGTAATTTACAATGAAACTTGACATGGAAATTTTTGAATTTGTTGTAGTTTTTGAAATATTTTTGATTTTGTAATAATTTTTGCAATATTTTTAGAAATTGAGAAAAGTTTGAATTTTTAAGAATTTTTGAAATATTATTGGATTTTAGAAAAAATTTAAATATTTGATTTTATTCTAATTTTCGGAATTTTGAAAAAGTTTGATTTTATTTAATTTAACAATATTTTTGGAATTTTGATTATAATTTTCTGGCAACGTGTTGATGTTTCGTGTTAGTTTTGTAATAAATTTTTAAACAGAGATAAAAAATACTTGTACTTTAACAAAGAGCTATGTTTGATATACATCACTGCCCAAAACTAAAAATCATGTCCTCATAAAAGTATTTTGCCGAAAACTATATACAAATCCTTAACCCAGACCGAAGTCTTGATATCTCAGAGCTGTGAGATTTCAGCCCCTCCATAATTTTAATATTGAAAAACGGAAATAGAGACTATTCCGATAGAGAAGTATTGAGTGTCTTAGTTTATAGTCACTTCTGTGTTGAGTGAGTTGGTTCGTTAGGAGTTTGTTAGGTTTGTCCTATGTACACTTTTTTCCGGGTACATGGGATTAGGTAAATGATCCCGTGTGCGGTTTCTGGTTTTCTCTATATTTTGGTTTTGTGAATTGTTTGTAGAAGGTGTGTTTTCATGTTTATTAATTTAATAAGTCACGTTGGTCTTGCACGCAAACCATATTCACCCGCCGCTAGCTCGGGCTGGCGTGAATTCTGGTGGCCAACATCTACACACAAAATTTAGAATTGAACTAAAAACATTTATTATTTGGTTTTCCGTACCGTATTTCATTTTACTTTTCATAAATAAGTGAAAAAGCGAGTTCCATAAGCGAGTCAAAAAAAAAAATCAAAAATCAAATCAAGTTACTTCTAAAAACTCAAAGGGGGGACCAAGGTATTTTTTTTAATTTCAATATTTTAGTGTGTGATAAAATATAAATAAATAATAAATAAAATAAGGAAAAAAAGAAAAAAAAAACTAAAAAAAAACCAAAGGGGATTTTTTTTTTCATAATTAGGATGCAGAGGACCTAATCTTTCTATTTATCTGAAAAAAAAAACGCAAATTTATTTGGGGGGATAAACTAGGATTCTACCATTTTTTGTTGTAATTTTTAAATTTGTCATTTTGAAAAGGAAGACAATTTTTTTGGAGTATTTATTAAGTCGTCTCTATTACTCCCCGGTGGTTGAGAACACTAACATTCGACGCATGCGCAATGGCTTAAGAGCGTCGCACAGCTGGCAATCGCTATCCTCATCTGACAAATGATATTACGCGCTAGCTCTCTTTCACTCTACCTTAAATATTTATCATCTTTAAGAGCCAGCAACCCTTATTTGCGGCCGAATTTAATTAGGTAACCATATATGATAATAAATAGAAAAAAATTAGCTTTAATTTGATATAGAATTAATCAATGTACGTTATGAACGTATAAATGTATCGAAATCATACCTGTTTACACCTGGCTGCGAAGAGGTGCGGTCAGGTGCGCAATGGCAACCGTGAATTTTTAGAATCTTTATATAAATTGCCGTGATGTAGACGATATTTTATTTAAAAAACAAGTGAACGAAATTTTTTCCCAAAAATCAATTGATTTTTCCCAATCAATCAATCAATCATTTTTAATTAAAAATACTGGCGGCCAAATTTTGATAGGCAACCTGGTAGATATATATTCTCCTAATTATAAATATACATATAAATTTGGTTTTAGCAAAAAAACGATGAGCGCACTAATCCTGCAGCCGGATCTTAGACTATTAGTCTATGATCTTAATATAACCTAAACAGCTTCAGGCGGTCTTGACACCTAAAGACATTATTGTAAATTTTATTTCAAAAGTCGATTCAAATATCAGAACTCCAAATTCTTGAAACTTAATATAATTTGTGTTTTCGTCAAATTCATTGGCAAAGAATCAATTAAACTTAAGATTATTATTATTTTGTGATTTAAAAATTCAAACTTAATAATAAAGAAATTTAAAATATTCTATAAAATTGTTATACTATTACTTGAAAATTTCATATAGTAATAGTAGTAAACTAAATTTAGTCAACAATAAAATGTTATAATCCTTTCATCACAAAAAAAACTCCAATCACATCATACAAATTATTGACCTTGTATTGACCTGCTAGGGGATCACTTATGGAAAGTTTTGTTTATATAAATATCAATGTCGAATTATGTATATTAATGATGTTTCCTGAAAAACAAAACTTATTTTTGTTTTGAAAAGGTCAGAAGTGCTTACATCAATTCATCATTTGAAAATAATGATTTGGATAAAAACTCAAGAACAAAAGCCAAAAAAAATTGTTTTTGCCCAACTTGAATGGCAAAATGATTAAACAAAAACAGAAATAAAATGTGAATTTGAAGATTACACTAAAATATTTTTGAAAAACTTCTCTTGAAAGATAATAAGATTATAAACCTTTTTTCAAGTTCAAGCATTTTAAAATATGGAAAATGCAAATTTAACGTAACATTTTAAATGGATTAATAAAAACAAGTTCAACACACAATTCACGGGTTGTTATGAGTCTGCCATAACAGCTAAAGGCTAGTTCTTAAAACTAAATTATGTGGTCTATGTTGTAGAATTCGTTTAAATCCTGAAAGTGCTTTGGAGTTTCCTGGTTAAATAAATGTGAGAATTTTATATTCTCTTTAAAAACCATATTGGTTTCTTTAAAGAAATTAAGAAAAAAAATCAAAATTATCAAATGAAATGTTTTATCTAACCTGAGAAATAATTGGTAGACGACTGAAAAGGGAAAGCTACATATTTGAACTAAACCGATCGATCTAATCGGATATCCATTAAATCGAATATTTTCCTACTGTTTCTGTTAGGAATGGGTTGAAGCTGGAGTTAGTCAGACAGTTTTTCTTGAAGCTCTTCCTTTGGTGTGAAAAGTTTACCCGAGAAACAAACAAATTACATTCAAAATATTGCTCAAATATGTTTTTGGTTTACCATAAATCTCCAAATAGTGAACCATAGAAACAAAGTTTTTGATTAACAAATTTGCCGTTTCGCTAATCCGATTTTTTTCTTCGTGATATAGCCTAGTTTTATTAATTACACTAAAATTATGCTCACTTAATCGGCTTAGAAAAATAATAAAACTGTACCTGTGTGGTAAACAAGTTTGACGTCCCTGGTTTTAAAGATCAAATAATAAGTCATTTCTATAGAACAATAAATATACTTAAGTTAAAGATTGAATTTATATTAAACCATGGCTAGTTTATGCATAGGAAAGATGACTTAAAATTAAATATGATAAGCTTATATTTTTAAAGATTCAACGTGCAGTTTATATTAAGAAGTTGTTGTGATCAGTACGATATTTTTTTGTCATTTATTAAGATATATAATTTGTTAAGTAGTTTGACGACTAGATGTCTTTAGCAAAGTGTTAAAGTGGAAAAACGTGAACTATTAAAAATACTACAACAAAAAATTAAATTTAATACTTTATTGAATTCCATAGAAAATGGTTAGGACAAGTACACAAAAGCAATACTTAGCGGTATTGTGGCGTAAGTTAAAAAAAAAATGAATATTTTCAAGTTTGTTAATTCGAATTGTTACAGTTAACATAGGAGGTATGTTGTATGGAATTGGTTGTGGATGGCCTTCGCCATTTAATCTCGAATCTGAAGACACACAAGTGCCGTGCGGACCATTATCGTCTCAAGAGTTATCATGGGTGACATCAATTATGTGCATAGGAGGTTTATGCGGAGGTATATTTAGTGGCATAATTGCTGATCGATTTGGACGTAAGGCATGCTTTTATAGTGGAATCATTCCCGGAATAGTTAGCGTATTCTTTCTAATATATGCTAAAAATGTTTATTATCTCATAGTCGGGAGATTTCTGTTTGGATTTTTAGGTGCATGTTGTTTGTATATTATTCCGATATACTTGGTTGAGATTTCCGAAAAAGAAATTCGTGGTGCTCTTGGATCGAATATGATTATGTTTCTGCATTTTGGTCTACTTACAGCGTTCATCATAGAATATTTTTGCTCATATTTTGTTTCAAATGTAATATACTTGTTAATTATCATTGCATATCTGGTTGGTGTTACAATATTCCCAGAAACACCATACTATTTGATAAAAATGAAAAAACTTTATGAAGCAGAGAACAGTTTAAAATTTTTCCGAGGCGTAAATAAATTGTCTGTAATCAAAAATGATGAAATTGATGCTGAGCTGCAATTATTAAAGGATTATCATAAAATTGGCGATGAGGCACTAAAAAACCATCAATTTAGTTTCAGTGATTTATGTGAGTAGCAATTTTTTAATATTTACTAATAATCGTTATTCAAATATTTTTAAGAGCATTTTTTATGTTTAAGTTTTGTATGTCGGATTCTAATCTAACAATTTCCATAAATTGTGGTTTCTACTTAGTATGTTAGAAAACTAATTTAGTTTAAAAAATGGTTTGTAAAAATTTGACTATAGGAAAATCATTGCAAATTGTTATTTTGTTATTGGTTTTTTTCTCTATTTTCTTTTTATTGTTTTGATATAAATTTTGAGTTTTTCGTTGTAATATTTTATAAGCTTTTATTTAACATCTCCACTAGTTGGAAATTGGAATTGTTCATTTAAAGCTAGCATAGTTAGTGTATGAAAAACAATAAAATATGTGTTCGTAGGGTAAAAATCAGACACTGGAATTGAAAATTGAATTAAAAAAAATTGGACAAGTGCGAATTTAACCCGCTCGCCGAGGGTTTCGTGTATATAATATACTACGAGAACAGTTCTTCTCAAAACACAATATAATAAATATACCAAAAACGGTCGGTGTCTTCGCAAATTACAAGAAACATTTTTTTGTATTAGAAAAAAGTCACCTTTTTATATAACATCAAGGTCAAAAATAATTTTTTTTTCAATATTTCTATTGAGAGGATATAAGACAGAATAATTGTTTGTTCACAGTGTTTGTAATTGTAAGTTCAACTCAAGACTAATTTTATTATAAACATATTTACAAGAATTTAGCTTCTGTTAATTATACAGTTCAACATAAATTATAACAAGTTTAACAGTTCAATATATACGTAATTCAGAATGTAAAATATAAAGTTGTAATTAGTACATTCAACACTCCCACTCAACTTTTATTTTATATAATTCAAAGTAAATTTTTGATTATAAATATTAACATCTAATAATCCATTCATATAAAATAAATCAATAAATTTTCGCTTAGACAAAGCTTTAGTTAATGGATCGGTGCTTACTCGTTTTAATATATTCAACAAAAACTTTATTTTATTTCTGCATGAGACAAGTATAATAGTACTGAGTTTCTACATGTTTTAATCTTTTAGCTGACTCTGGATTCTTGATTAAATGTACTACTGCTTGATTGTCACAATAAATTCTAGTCGGAAACATTTGTTTACAATTTATATCAATTAGCAATTTCCGTAACCAAAAAGCTTCTTTAGTGGCTGAACATAAAGCTATGAATTCAGCTTCAGTTGATGAAGTGGAAACTGTAGATTGTTTTCTGTAAACCAATGAAATTGGTGCATTATTAAAATAACGAATAATAATCATAATAATAATAATCAAAATATAGATTAATAAATCCAACCGGTTGTCCTTCTTCTTGTATCTAAATCGCAGAAAGCAAAATCAGAATCACAATATATTTGTAAAATATTATTGTTAATTTTTGAACTATAAACTATTCCATAACTAGCGATTTTTCTTAAATATCTAAAAACACGTATAGTTCCAATATAATCCTGTTTACTTGGTTTTTCTAAAAACTGGCTTAAGACACTTACAATATAACATATATCAGGTCCACAGCTTCTCTATATGGAAAATTTTGTATAATCTCTTCATCATTCGAAGTTTTAATAAATTTTATAGCAGGATCTGCTGGTATAGAAAGAGGTGTGTAACTATCATTATCCTTGATAATAAATTTCGACAAAACTTTATCGATGTACGAAGTTTGAAATATTTTCAAACATTTTTGTTTTCTATCTCTTATTATTTGCAATCCTACAAATTGATCTCCAGTTGAGCATGTAATTTTAAAACATTCACTCATTTTATTTATTAAATCCCTAATTAAATTCAAATTGTTTCCACATACAATACCATCATCCACATACAAAACTAATATAATAATAGATTCAGTTGCATGTAAAAAATATAGACACGGATCTGCAAGAGATTGACTAAAACCATATTCAATTAAAAAATCATGCATTTTTTTATTCCATTGCCTAGATGCTTGCTTTAGTCCATACAAACTCTTTTTCAATAAACAAATTCGATTATCGACTTCAAATCCAAACGGTTGTTCCATATAAATGGTCTCTTCTCCATTCAGAAAAGCGGTTTTCTATTTTTTTCTATTTTTATTCTATTCCTTATTCTATTTCTCACATAAACCGCTGTTGATGTAGCTTCACCTCATAAATTAACAGGAAGTTCACTTGCATATAACATTGATTTTGCAGTCTCTATTACAGTCTTTATTATTTTATATGTTCTATAAAAACCGTTCTGTTCAAGAGTTCTTGGAGTACTCGTTTCATGTTTAATTGCCATGCAATAATAAAAATTCATTCACATTTTCACTACAAAATTCTAGACCACAATTTGAACGAAGTTTTCTTATAACTTTTCCATCAGCACAAACATCAGCACAAAATTGTTTAGTTGCATTCAAAACACCTGTTTTGTCCGTTAAAAAATAAACAAAACAATATCGTGAGCAATCATCTTTAAATAAAATAAAATAATTTGCTTCTCCAAAAGATGGTTGACTCATTTTTCCACATAAGTCAATCATTTTGAAATTCACATGTCCTAATCGTTCATGCCATAACATTAAATTTTCATCTATGACAACATTAGCTTCAATAGAATTAATAGGTTTAAAATTTAGTTTATATAAGTTATTATTGTATTGATAACCATCAACCAGTAATTTTTAATCTTTATGAAAATAAACTTTACTGTTTTCATGAAAAATTATACGAGTAGTTTTTCTTACTGACAGCAAATTTTTCGTTATACGTGGACAATATAAAACATCTTTTATTGTATATGTATCACAAATATTATTGGCATTTATAATTATGACATCAATATCTCCCACTCCTTTAACAGGAAGTATACTGCCATCTCCTACACGTACACTATATTCATCATTTGTAAAATTCTTTAAATTTTTAAAGCAATCTTTTCGAAAAGAAATATGTTCCGTTGCACCGGAATCAGCAAACCAAACATCATTCATTACACTGTGCGACAAATGGTAGGGGTCAGTGATCCGCTGGGGTTCTGACTACCGGAAAAAGTCATATCGGTCAAAAAAAAGTTATACGTGTCCCGACGTTTCGCTGAGTCACGTCTAGGAATCGAGATATGTCGATTTGAAGTTAGCAAGTATCATATAGGGGAAATTGTCACGTTTGGGGGTCTTTTTTTGACATAACTCGAGAACGACTAGTCCGATTTTTCTGAAACAAATTGAGAAAAATTAAGAATTACAATTCCTTCAATCTATTAAAAACTATTTCTTTACACAATCAACAGTTTTGCAGTTATAAATAAATTTATGAAGAAAAAAAAATAATATTTTGCCTAAAAAATAAAAAAATTGTATTTTAAAAAATCATGAAAAATTCAAAATGGGAAAAAGTGTAAAGTCTTATTACTTTGACGTAGTCACATAATCTGTGCACAAAATGAGACAAGGATCATGAAAATCGATAACCGGGTTTCGCTTTTATTCACAATTAAGTAAAGGTATCTCATTTTGACAAGAATATTGATTTTTCATAGACATTTTTTTTAAATATTTTTGCTGGAATAAACTTCAAAATTTATTGTTTTAAATGTATTTGGACATGTATCTTTGTGAATTAATTTTATTTTTTTATTACTTTTTTATTTTTTATTTTCTATTTTGTATTTATTTTTTATTTTTGTTTATTATTTATTATTATTTATTTATTATTTATTTATTATTTAATAATTATTTATTATTTATTTATTATTTATTTATTATTTATTTATTATTTATTTATTGTTTATTTATTATTTATTTATTATTTATTTATTATTTATTTATTATTTACTTATTATTTACTTATTATTTATTTTATTTATTTATTATATTTTTTTTCATTTTATTTTTTTAAATTTTTATTATATTTTTATTTTATTATTTTTATATTTTTTTAATTTTATTTTATTATTTTTATTTTATTTATTTATTTATTTTATTTTTTTTTTATTTTTTATTTATTTTATTTTTTATTTGTTTATTTTTTGGTTACTTTTTCAGTATAGTATATCAGTAGATTAAAGGAATTGGAATTCTTATTTTCTAAATTTGTTTCAGCAAAATCGGACTAGTCGTTCTCTAGTTATGTCAAAAAATGACCCCCAAACGTGACAATTTCCCCTATATGATACTTACTAACTTCAAATCGATATATCTCGATTCCTAGACGTGACCCAGCGAAACGCCGGGACACGTATAACTTTTTTTTGAACGATATAACTTTTCCCGCTGGTCAGAACCCCTGCGGATTTTGGCTGTCGCACAGTGTTATACAATGCAACATAAATTATAACAAGTTTAACAGTTCAATATACGTAATGTTGAATGTAAAATATAAAGTTGTAATTAATACATTCAACAATTTCTACTCTCAGCCTTTACCAAATAAGATTTTAAATGATAAGCCGACCACTATAGTTTGTGTTCAACGTTACCAACATTACCTATAACCGTGAATTTTTCAATTTTTTTTTTCGTAATGTTCCAAGTTAAGAGGTTGGGAACAGAAAGAAATTTTCACATTTTTTAAAATAATTCGAAAACTTTACTTTTGAAATTTACCAGAAATATTCTTTTGGAGTAGAAAAAAATCACCAAATGACACCCCACTCGTTAAGGTAAAAATAATTTGTTTCCAAAATGTTCACTCTCAACCCCCTCCAAATAACATTTTAATTGATCTGAAAGAGGTCTGAAAAAAATTAAAAAGGTAGGCAAAGAGGTCTCTATTAATTTTAGAATTAGAACACGCAAAGTTTTTCAACAGTATCGATTATAAAAACGCGAGATAGTAATCACTAAAACTAAAGAGAGAGGATAAAATTAAGAGATACATAAAATAATGAATTAATGAGTAAATTAAACCCACCACGAAGGATTAACCAAATAAATTCTTAAAGCATTTACGTTAAGAGCGACGTGCTGTAGAATTATCTGGCAGATACTTGTATAGATGTTTTAGACAAAAGAAAATTTTCTTCTACGCATATTTTTATTTTCCCTTCCACTGTAAAATAGTTATTAACTTAAATAGTTTGTTCTATTACTTCGGTCTGAAAGACCTAAGTACTACATTCATGAACCAAAAGTGAAATTCTTACCCCCACTTTTTTGGCATTTCTCGACGTTTTAGGACCTACTGAGCCTAAAAAAGCAAAAAAAAATTCATGTCTGTCTGCCGGCCGGCCGACCGACCGGCATTAGGACCTACGAAATCTAGAAAACCGCTGGAGGGATTTCAAAATTTTTTTCTAAAAATAGGTATACTCAATCGGCCGGTCCGAAAGGACGCTGTGTATGATATCTGTACCGGAAGTGTGCCAAAATATCATTAAGTGTGTCAAAAATAGCAAATTTTCATATTTTTGGCTTACAAAACGTTCATTTTAAGTGATTACGAGTAGGAAAATTGAATTTGGAGAAATCTTGATGGTAGAGAATGGTATGTGAGATCAAAAACTAGATTATTGCATTAGAAGTTTGTCAAAAAAATGTTGTCAAGTGGGTCAAAAGAGAGATTTTTATTTATTTTTTTTACCATTTTTCGGAAAAAAAATAAAATTACTTATTTGTATGACATGAAATATGTATATTTGTATGACATGAAATTTTATTATTATTATAGAGAATTATGGTATTATAAGTTTGTCAAAAAAATGTTGTCAAGTGTGTCATAAGAAAGGTTTTTATTTGTTTGACATGAAATTTTATTATTATTATAGAGAGTTATGGCATTATAAGTTTGTCAAAAAAATACTGTCAAGTGTGTCAAAAAATGATTTCCTTTATTATGTTAGCCAATTTTTTGGAAAAAAAATTCAGCTGTTTTTATGACGTAATACATTGAACATGAAATTGGACATGGAAATTTTTGAATTTTTGTTATAGTTTTTGAAATATTTTTGGAATTTTGAAAAAAGTTTGTATTTTTGATTTTCTAATAATTTTTGCATTATTTTTAGAATTTGGAAGAAGTTTTAATTTTTGATTTTGTTATAATTTTTGCAATATTTTTAGAATTTTGAAATTTTATTTATATTTTTAGAATTTTGAAAAAAGTTTCAATTTTTGATTTTGTAAGAATTTTTGAAATATTTTTAGAATTTTCAAAAATTTTAAATTTTTGATTTTATTGTAATTTTTGGAATTTTGAAAAAAGTTTCAATTTTTGATATTGTTATAATTTTTGCAATATTTTTAAAATTTTGGAAAAAGTTTGAATTTTTAAGAGTTTTTGGAATACTATTGGAATTTAGAAAAAGTTTAAATATTTGATTTTATTCTAATTTTTGGAATATTTTTGGAATTTTGAAAAAAGTTTCAATTTTTGATATTCTTTTAATCTTTGATTTTGGAATATTTTTAGAATTTTGAAAAAAGTTTGATTTTATTTAATTTTTACAATATTTTTGGAATTTTGAAAGAAATTTGAATTTGTGATTTTGTAATATTTTCTCGAAACGCTAAATGGAGAGGTTTTTGAGTAGTTTGCTGAGTGTATCATCTTTTCACTAAATTATGTTAATTTATGATCTGTTATAATTTTCCGGCAACTTATTGTTGTTTCGTGTTAGTTTTGTAATAAATTTCTAAACAGAGATAAAATACGTGTACTTTTACAAAGAGTTTTATGTTTGATATTCATCGCTGCCCAAAACTAAAAATAATGTACTCATAATAGCCTTCTGCCGAAAACTATTAGGCCATCCGTTGTTCAGAACGCTGATACTACATACACTGATTTACTTTACCAGCTAAAGTAGCACAGACAGATTCAGAAGGCTTATAAACATAACATTTCATGAAAATTCCGATTTTGAAAATCGATTCAAAAACAATAACTTCCCATATCGGGAAGTTAAATATGTACTTACATTGTATCTGAGAAAAACATTTTGGTAAGCCAGGAGCAATAATCACAATGATTTTATAACATTTCACAAATCAACAGTTTAAAAGTACAAATTGATAAGCTTGGCAAACTCTGCTATATTACATTTTTAATTATATAAATGTAAATGTCGAATTATATGACAATATTTTCTGAGAAATAAAGATAAAATTCAACTTGGAAAAGGTCGTAGCTTTGTGTGGATCATTGGAAATATAAAACTTTATTAATGCAAATGACGATTTTAATTTTAAAGCGTTTTGTAATAGGAATGACAATATGCATCATAACACAAAGATACCTGTTAAGATAAACTGATACCTGTTACCTGTTAAGGTAAAGTCCCTCAATAGTACGCATTCTGAGATGTTGATGGTCGGTTTTTATGTGGTAAACGTTTGTGAGTTAAAACCACCCAAGGCTATTGATTTACTTAAATGAATAGAATGAAATGACCCGAAAATGAATGAAATGAACTTACTAGACACTATAAGTAACCTATAAAAAACTCAAAAACAAAACTAACAACACCCATGTAGAATCCCTCCTCTTTCGATTAATATTGACTCTTAAGTCGTTCTCCTCTGTGCTTCTGCCATTCCAAAAACACATAAGAAAGGCATCTCTCTTTTCCTAATTGTCGTAAACTACACTTATCTCCTTCGTTCAACCTGTCTAAATTTCTAAACACGATCCTACCGGCTTGTGATGCCTCCATATACAACGTCAAAAATGCATGCGAGTTCAAACAGACAAAACAACACCATTCCGCTTCCATCACTCCCCGGTTTCCTTTAAGTCATTTCCCTATTAACCAATATGCCAACTGACTACAAACGTAGTGGAATCACATCAAGACCGTCACCTCTATTCCTTATCTCCTTTTTCAACACATGCCGTAATCTGCAAAGTAAGCACTTCCTTTTTCACATTCTGTTCTCACACATACGCACAAACCGTGGCCTTGCCAAAGGCCACCCCTTTTCCCTTATTCCTTTAGAATTGGTATTGAAAGAAGTTTTCAAAAAAATTCTGAAACCTACAACCAGTAAGCCGAACCGCGAGTTTTCTATTGATTGGTACCATAAACCCATTTCCTACAACCTCTTTTTAAACTTCCTCTCCGTACACACATACAACACCAAATTCAACATAGAATATTCTTTTGCCAAACGAGTCCCTTGTTCCTTTGTGACAGAAAATACTATCCTGATTACATTGAAAAGATATCAAAAATCGTTAAAACCATCAATTTTTCTCCTCTTACCATAATCTTTATATTCCTCTGCCTTCTCCCTTTCCTGATCCCGTTGAAAGTCTGTTTTCACACACCGCTGGATTTAACTATATCTCCCAAGTTTTTTCCAAAAATAAATTTCCCGAAATCCGTTTCGCTTTTACAAAACCTACCTCTCTCAACTCTCCCCTTTTCTTTTATATCAATGATCATAACGTCGGCACGTTTTAATGCCATCAACCAGTTGTTTTATAATGATTGTGGTACCGTTCTATTTTTGGAAGCTAAACTACACCGGAAAGCAAGAATACAAAAACAAATATCTATGTTTAAGCATCCCAAATCCCAATGACTCCAACAACGCCATCATCGAAATTTCAACTATACCTTGGTCACTATATTGACGTCCCTAGGGCTTATCCTCACAATAGAACTATTATCATCGGGTATTTTTTGAATCCAACAGGTCAGATTAATGCTTTGTAGAGTGTGAGTTTCGACGACTGCGAAAGATGTTTTAGTCACGGAAGTTTTGAGTATGCGTAGAAAAGTCGGTGTGCAGCTGAGACTTTGTTTCTGCTTTTTTTCTGCTTACATTTCATTTGACGATTACAGACCCGAGGAATTTAAAGTTTTCTAAGCGTTTTACTTCATAGTCGCCAATATTCAGATTACTGGCACATTTGTTTCTGGATGTTGTTAAAACTTTAGTTTTGCCGGTTGATGCATAATCCAAGTCGTTTAGTATTTCTTTTAAGCTGAGAGAAACTATCCTTAATATCGCTTGTTTTACGTCCGAGAAGGGCAATATCATCTAGGCAAGAACTTGTCTAGATTTGTTAAAAATGCAGTTTTGTGGCCCAATTCGGCTTCTTTTGTCGCGTACTCAAGCGTCAAAGTACTCAAGCGTCGAACACCTGATGCTATATGAAAAGAGTCAGAAACTGACCCTTCGATAACTATTCTATTATTTGCTCCCGATGTAGTGAGTTTACACAGAGAAACAAGTTTCTTTGGGATACCAAGGCATATGAGTGCGGACCAAAGTTGTCGCGGATGATACTTTCATATGTTTGCTTGAAATCAACATAGAATTGATGAATTCTAATGTTGTACTTCCAACATTTTTCTAGAATCATCTAGAATTCATGAAAGATAAAACAATGATCATCAGGGTAATAAGGGGAGGTAATTTATCATCATGAAAGGTAAAACATTGATCTGTGGTTGAACAGTTAGGATGAAAACCACACTGATAGTCACCGGTGATAAATTCGGATGAGTCAAGCAAGTACGACATTAGCTAGTATTTTATATGCAGTGTTCAGTAGAACCCTGCATCGGATAGTATTATCCGCGGATATCCGCAATTATCCGCTATCCGTGGATTAAAGCGGATGCATCCTCATTAATTTCTGGCGGATGAGTGTCGGATGCGGATTTAGAAATCATATCCGCACGATGCGGATTATCCACATTTTAAGATAATTTTGGTTATCCTTTTTTAATAAATTAATTTGAAAATTGAAATAAATGTGAACGTGATTGGTGTTTTACTCTCTGTCAACCAGCACATTTGTATATTTTTCTATTTATTTAACTTGTATCATATTTAGGGATTTGGCCCTCTCACAAGAGGTTACAATATCATGTTAATTTAAGATTAAAGATTGATAAGCTCAATAAATCTTAGTCAAGGCTGCTGGAAGTTTGGGCCCTATTTACACTATTTGCCACGCGTTTCTCCAAAACTGTTTACTTGACAACTTAAACTCTTGTGTGTTCACTGGTTGAGACTTAAGGAAAAGCAAATTCATAAAAACACGATTTTACGGATGCGGATGAGTGCGGATGCGGATTTTAAAAATTTTCGCAAGTGCGGATGCGGATAATTTTTTTTTTTTGCGGATGCGGATCGGATGCGGATGTGAAAAAACGTATCCGCGCAGGGCTCTAGTGTTCAGCAGTGCGTTTTCACGATAAATCGCACACTTTATGCGGTCACCTTTCTTGTGTAGTGGAACAATGAGAGCGGTTTTCCATTGAGCAGGTAGTTCTTCTTGGCCCCAGATTGCCAGAATCAGGTCGTATATTCGTGAGGCGTGAGCTGCTCCTCCACTTTTAAATAGTTCTGCAGGGATTCCATCGATACCTGGTGATTTATCATTTTTTGAATAGGATGAACTTCATTCTTCCTATTCAGTAGGTTTTCTATAGGAACAGCCAAACATGAAGAACAGACGCTTGCATTGGTTTTATTGCGCCAATGACTCGCCATGGTACAGAATCATTGAGTATAAACAGTATTTTCTCTGCACCTCTCAACTACACCAACCTAATTCTGTTAGCGTTACCCAGATAGCACAACGTGGACGTAGAATTTCGAATTTCGCTACCCTAAATTTCAAAATTGCACCGATGAAATTACACAATTTCGATAACAGTGTGGAGTCCCATATAACGTGAAAAATGAAGTTTTTCAGAAAATTGGAAAAGACTTTTTTATATAGTTTCGCCGATTCGGTTTTCGCCTCTCGTTTTGTTTTTCGGACCACCTCAGTGTACATGAGGCGGGAGGCCATGATATGGTTAAAGCATAATGTAATATCAACTAGAGATATCAGCATCTATGTGAACAAAAGTGACACTAAGCTGCCGCTTATCTCTGAATGAGATGACCAAGCAGTTTGCTATCCATATTATATGGATGCCAGGACTGGGTGCATTGGGGGCAACTACAAAGTGAACCTAGTTGCTAGACAAGGTTCTTATCTTGATCTTTTACAAGAAGAGGAAGATCAAAGCAGGTCGTTTGCCTCTCTCAAACAACTTAATTATGACAAGGCTACTTTAATATCCGATAACCATTGGTCAAACATCAAAACCTGCAAAACAACCCGCCAAATCTGGCCCACACTAGTTGGAGCACCAGCAGCACTCTAAAGATCTGATATACATGAGAGGGCAGAATATTAGTTTGGTAGGTGTTACAACTGGTCACTGTACCGTTGGCGAGCACGCAAAAAGACTTGGCTTTCCCGTAAATGACTTCTGAAAAAGCTGTAAGGATGAGGAGGAAACAGTTTTCCAATTACTTTGTACATGTACGCATAGAACGCATACTTTCAAAACTGTTACCGATCTAGTGGCATTACACCGACCTAGAGTAATTATGAAATCAGGTAAATACATAGCTTCATTATTATAATATGTAGTATTAAATGGTAAGGGTAGGAAGAAGATCCTGTGGTATCCCGAGAAATCTATTTTGGTCTTAGAGTGTTGTCCTAACGTTGTGTTTTGATGACAGCCACTGCTTACAACCTAACCTTACTTTGGTCTAGTTAAATTAAATAAATCAAAAGTTGGATGTTTTCTTTTGTTTCCAAAAGCCACAATTTAATTTAACTTAATTTCCCTTTTTTGTTTTTTTTTTAAGTCGGTTTAATTTTTATTTTTTGAAAAATAGTATATTATTTAAGGTACAGCTAAAGTGTTACTTTTTGTGTTGAGTCTATATAGTTACAATTATAGACGAAACACAAAAAGTCAAGCCGACGTAAACATATGGAACGAAAATGGCAACACTTTATTACCACCGTACAAAATGAAAAAAATTGCGTTACTTTACAACCGCTTTGATTATATATACATATGTAAAAAAATAAGACAACAACCTTCTCCCTAGCGATAGTAAAGTTAAATTTTACAGCCGTTTGCCGACAAAATTTATTTTCATCATCACAGAAACTACTTCAAAGTTTTAAAATTTAATTGCCACAAATGTGCTATCTATTTTATCCTTAACTAAGTTGCCGCACCCCATCCAGGGCGTTACACTGCCTTTAGAAGAATTTCGTTCGGGTTTAAAGATTTATTTGCATATCCAGGCATTACAATATTAAATTATTTCATCAAAATTACTTTCGCTTAATCCTACGATTTCATATTTGTTTTTATAAGTCTAATCTGATAATTCTAGGTATTTACTTTTAATAGCATATGAATAACACATTACTTTAGTTTGTTTTTTTTTTTTGCTTAACATGTAAACAAATCCAACGACCTGTTCCATAAGCTAGTGACTTATGATAGAAGAAGCGAGATTCTAAGAAGTTTTCTGGGCTAATACGAACGGTTAGTAAATAGTTTATTTCTTTTTTGATCTCCTGTTTGATCTTCCTTATATATCGCAGTAAGCAATATATCTTCGCAATAGTCATCTTTTTGAATAGGATTTGCAACAAAGTTATTAATTTCACACAACTTTTTTTTACCTTTTAGCGTTGTATGTTTAGTATACGCCGTGATACTTGGGCCTAACACATTCACACCTCACCGATTAATCTTTCGCCCCGTTTTTTTTTTGGTTTGAATTATTGTGATTATTTAGCAATGATTCTTTGTTGTTCAGTATTTAGAACAGAGTATGAGTACAGCCAGTCCCTTCCTTCGTATGTGTTTGTTTCCTCAGTCGTTTGAATTTTTCGAACCATCTTGAAACATTATGCTTCCGTGCTGACGTAGTGCTGGTTCAATTATTTTAAGATTCGCTTTCTCTATATGAAGATTTCAATAATAAAAATCTTCACTTTGGAAAAAAATTATTTGTTGTATCTTGATAAAAAATTGTTTATCTCGATTATTTATTAAATATAATGTAGCGAGGGGCGATATATTACTATCATAATTGCAAATTATATGTATGCCATTAAGCAAAAGACATCAACTTAAACTATTCAAGCTCATTCAAAAATTCAATACCAGTTTCGCAAATTTACTATGTATATTTAAAATTATTACCTTGTTCCAAAATTATTATTACAGAGAATAACGTGATTAAAACATTAATTATATCGTATTGATATATCGTTTTGATTTTATTCTAAACTTAATTACATAAAATATATTACTCCAATCAACATTACTTTGATACCAGTAGTTAGTTGTATAAAGTGCTTTCAGTTATTGAGTTAGTTGTAAATAAATCTTTTCATTAATCAAACTTCTGCGAACTACACAAATTGAGCTACCTAAAGAAGTAGGTACTTTAAAATTTTGTTGGTTAAAATAAATGATTTTGGCCAGTGAAAACGAGTTTTTTTCTTAAACATTTATGTATACAATTGCAAATAAAGCCAGACAACTACACGAGCAAAAATTAGTTACGGAAAGAATAGTTAGGGAATAGTTAGGGAAAGAATAGGGCCTAATCAGTCCAGGAAGAGTTAGTCCTATAAGAGCAATTTCATGTAGGCATTTTCCGGGCCTGATTTAGCCATGATTTGGTTTTTCGTATTTGACCGCTAGTTGGGCAGTCTGAACAGAGCCTGATACGAAATACCTTACTAGGGTTTGCACTCTTTAATTGTATCCGACCGTGGTTTGCTGATGTGGTTTTTCTTATTTGAGCCATCTAACAAATTTGCACCTTTTATAATTTATATTATTAGAATTCAACGATTTAGGTAGATTTATATAAACATTGCATGCTAGCCTAATAAGGACGAAAACGGATATCCCAAACTGTCGTTCGTAAACTTGCTTAACATCATTTTCATCTCGCATAGTAGATATAAATTATGATAGATTGTATTTATCAGTAATTATTATGGTGGAGATAGATGAGTAGATAATCAGAACCACTAAATTTCAGGGGTCACAAAGTTATTACAATAGTGAAAAAGTTTGTTTTGTGATCATAATCGAAGAAGTTTGGCATAATGGAGTTAATAGCCGACATGCCAGTTCACGAAGGGTCAGTTCCTCATTTTGAAAAAAACCTTTTAGGTTATTAATTTTACACTATAGAGTATAGTTTAATCTAATGTCGGCAAAATTCATTAACTTTAACGTTCAGACCAACTTTATAAATTTTGGGGTATGGGTTAACAAAATGCAGTCCAAAATAAATTTATTTAAAATCTTTTATACAATATTTATGAAATCGAAAATATATCATACATAGGATTATGCAAACTCCGGTGGGGTATTACGTCCAAAAATTATTAACTTAAACAATAAAAGTTTGTATTAGCAAAAGTAATTATGACCGACATACCCCTCATAATATCAAGAAACAAGTCAAACTTGTTTCATCGTTCTATAATCTAGAATTAAAACTAACTTTAAATAATGGACCGAAAACGTTAATGCAGTTAGTTTGTTATGTTTTTGTAAACAAGTCTGTTGTGAAGATTTTATTTGCATTTAACAAATATCATTTAATTGTAAGGTAATTGTGTTGTGATAGCTTGACATGAGCACAAAACAACAATATTTTACTGCAGTTTGGCGTAAGTAAAAATCAAATTAAATTTATCAATCAGAAATCTAAGAAAATAATTATTTTTAGTCAACCTGGGTCCGTACATTTATGGAATTGGTTGCGGATGGCCCTCGTCATATATACAAATTCTTGGGTCTAAAGAAACACCTTTACCAAGCGGAGCTTTAACTGCTGATACTTTGTCATGGGTAATATCAATAATGTGTGCAGGCGGTGTTTGTGGAACACTGTTTACTGGAGCATTAATTGATCGTGTAGGACGAAAACTATCTTTGTACATGGCAATCACTGCAGGAGTGATATGTTGGTTGTCTGTATTATTTGCCCAAAATGTTTATTATCTTTTTGCGAACAGAGTATTTGTTGGATATCTCGGTGGAGCAGCCATAGTAATAGTTCCAATATATCTGATTGAAGTAACAGATAAACGAATACGTGGATTAGTTGGATCATACACAGTATTATTTTTACATTTTGGTATACTAACTACGTACATTTTAGGATATTTTTGTTCGTATTTTGTTTCGAATACAATTTATCTATTAGTTACAATTGTTTATCTGGTTGGTGCTATATCATTACCCGAAACACCAACGTTTTTAATGAAAATTAATAAAATTCAAGAGGCAGAAAAAAGTTTGGCATTTTTTCGAGGTTATAAAGCAAATGAAAGATTAGCAAATGGTGAATGTTTATCTGAGCTTCAATCGTTGCAGGATTATAAAATAGAAACAAATACCCAATTTAAACTCACTGATTGTTGTAAGTATGAATTAATTTAATTTTCTTAAAGTTTTAGTTTTTTATTTCAAATTCTTGTTGTTCGATAAAAATAATTTATTAAAAGAATTTTGCAATTACTAAATGTTTTTGTAGTGATCGAATATTAAAAACTTTATTACATATGGCATGTTTTTGGTTTGATTTGAGCTTGAAATATAATTTAAAAATATTTAAACCTAACGTTAACCACTTTATTCGCCGATTTGTGTATCAAAAATATAAATTCGTTGAAACAACGAATTTTTTCATTAAGCCAATAAAGTTAGTTCAATAATCGCTGTTTATTAATATAACGAACAATTTTATTGAATTCTTTTCTCTGTAATTAAGGAAAACAATGTTTTTATATTAATTGTGATTACAGTTATAATTAAAGGACAATTTAAACTAGGCCAAGTTTTGGTTTCAGTCTGGGCCAGTTGTAAATGTCAAGACTGAACCAAGGTTCAGTTTATTATATTATGCGTTATTAACCAGTCTATAATGTATTGTAAACATGTGCAGGCCTTATTGTGTTTATCTTTATTTTCATTTATGTTACTCTTTCCACAATCTCTTGTCACACATTTAAAGGAGGTCTGGAAAAAAATTGGTTTGGTGGATCTGGCCCAAGTCTTATTTGCCAGACTTGGCCCCAGGACATCAGTCCAAGCTTTGTCCAAGGTCGGGCCGTTTGAAAATGTTAAACCTGGTCCAACCCCAAAAAGATGTGGGGCGGACTTGGCCCAGGTTTGGCCCTTTAGCTTTTTCTTACCCGGAAAGCGGTCAGATAATTATCTAGTGAAATTAAACAATTTTGTTATTAAAACCAAATTTATTGTTGATAAATATACTACTCGGAAGGCTCTCACCCCTTTCATTTGATGATTACTACATATTTTATACTTCGTTAGGCGCCTGTGCTTGACGAGTCAGGTAAATTTTTTATTTGCCATTTTCTCTGTTCGGCCGCTTTTTTGCTCGGCAAAATCTGAAACGTGGCGATTGCCTGGGGTCTTGTAAATTTACTACCATAATTTTGTTTTTTATTAATGGGTTGAAATTTGTTTTGGAAAACGAGGGTAACGTCGTCCGAAAAAAATTTGTCTGTTATTGTCGAGACCGACAGTTGACATTTTGGCATGTTTGGGTTGTCAGCAATCGCCAGGTTTCGGAGTTTGCCGAGCAAAAAAAGCGGCCGAATCGAGAAAAATGGCACATAAAAAAGTTGTCGGACTCGACAAGAACACGCGTCTCACGAAGTATAAAATATGTGATAATCATCAAATGAAAGGGGTGAGAGTCTGGTGACTATACAATTGGTTGAATATTTGTTATTTTACAATTTTTAAAATAAAGGAATTTAATTTGCAATTCAATCATAAATTTTATTTTACTATTCTTGTCTGTTCACACCAAAAACCCAAACAAGGGAGAGAGGATTGCCTTCTCGACGAGACCCAAGTCTACTTATGAATCAATCGATGCGGAAAAAGCACTGGAGATTATTTGATAATGCGAATTCAGTTATTCCCTCTCCATTAACATTCAAATTGAAATACAGACTGCTGGAGCTCAAGTCTCGTGTTGGTGTTTGTTTTTTAAGCTCTTCCAGCGCTTTGTAGATATGTAGTATCCGTCTCGTCGACGGTCTAAGCTTCAGTGGGTGCATGCGATGAGAAAAATATTGTTATATTTGCCGCGTTACCGTAGGTAAGAGATCCCTCTCATTGACCGGGATGGGTTTCATCACGGCTTCTTGTCAGTGTACACGCAGAAAAAACCAGTGCTAAATTCTCTTCGAGAAGGATGACCACTACAGTTTACACAGTGACTATTCAAATTTTGTTTTCCGATTATTGGGTGTCTAATTTCTTGCAGAGGAATATTCATTCTATACGTATCTGCCTTTGTTTCTACTCTTTAGAGCACCAAGGGAACTCAAAGTGCGCACGTTCCACGTTTTGATTCGGTAGTCTGATCCTTTTTCAAGTCCAAGTAAAATTCTATTTTATTGTCCGGGTCTATTACGCTCTTTCAGATTGAGGGTCTTAATCTCAAACTCAACTCTTATTTTCGTGAATGGGTCCGTTCTGACCTTGAGGTTCTCAGAAAAACTTTTTACACGTTTATATAGCGAGCGTTTTGATCCAAGAGAGACAGTCCACTCCAATCCCCTACCTCAAAAATTTACTGACAGTTAAAGATTAAACTTAAATTGTGCTCCAACGGGTTTTTCGATTTGTTATTTTTTGTTTTTCAAGGCATTTTTAGGGTTCCGTTTTTTATACGGAACACTATTGGTGAGAGTAAAACGAGTTTTTCACATTATATCGATTATCTCGTAAACTATAAATGCTATGGACTTGAAATTTGAGGTGCGTATAAAACTAATCTGCTCACATGAAATGACGGATGCAAATAAAACTAAAGTGGTTTTGGTTTGGTTTACAGGGGTACGATGTGAGACCTTTGAGAAAATATATTTTTTTATAGATTCAAGTAGAGTATCATATGAAAGGGCTTCATTTCAGTATTCCTTAAAAATTTATTTTGGAATTTTACACCTCACCATTTTTTGTATAATTTGGAATAATGACGTTTTTTTCGTGCTTTCTTACCTCAAATAGCTCCCAACCTAACTAATCGAAAATTTTCAAATGTATTTGGAATGATAGAAAACTTAGTACGTTTTTAATAAAAAATATAAAAAAGTGTCATATTCTCATACTTAGATTTATTAAGGGGGTGGATATGAGGAGAGGTAAAATCACTATTTAAAATGGGGTCAAGTGGGGTGTCATTTGAAAGAGGACTTTATTTAGAAAACATAGCAATTTTTTTTAGAATTTTGCGATGCACAGATTTTGAGTTATTTTCAAAAAAGTGCAACTTTCAGACCGTCCCCCCCCCTACGTTTCGACACTGATTGACAGAAAAATTTGTAAAAATTCACAGAGTTAGGAAATTTGGTAAATTTTGTATGAAAATTATAGCAAGGTCTCAAATAATTATATTTCAGTGTGTTTAGGGGACCGGTGTAAAGAGGGTAAAATAAAAATGTTTTTGACCCAAGTGAGTGGGGGGTCACTTGAAAGAACACCTAATTTAGAATTTGTTGCAATTTTTTTTAGAATTTTGCGGTGCACAGTTTTTGAGTTATGGACAAAAAAGTGAAAAATCCAATCCTTTTGAAAAAAGTTTCAATTTTTGATTTTTGGAATATTTTTAGAGTTTTGGAAAATTTTAAATTTTTGGAATTTTGAAAAAAGTTGAAAGTTTTGATATTGTTATAATTTTTGCAATATTTTTAGAATTTTGGAAAAAGCTTGAATTTTTGGAATTTTGAAAAAAGATAGTATTTTATTATAGGAATATGGATTATGCAAATTCTAGTAAATTTGTGTCTCCATTGAAAAAATAGATGAAAATTTTGTGACATATGTATGACTCGCAGTTTACTTTGTTCATCTAATGTATCTTCTTGAATTAAAAATGCAAAAAAAATTATTGCTGGATATGAGGTTAATGAAAATACTTGTACTTTGTTGCATTTATGATTTATCATTACCTCTCATGAAAATTTTTTCTTAAAAATGTAAAGAAATAATTGCGGTAAGCTAGTATGTTTTGTCTTCAACTACAATTAAGATCGTGAAAAAAGTTTTGTGAATTAACAAATATATAGTGTATATTGTCAAGTGATTGTATTGGAATAATTTGAGATGACCACAAAACAATATTTTACTGCAGTTTGGCGTAGGTTTAAATCAAAATCATTTAATCAAAATTCTACAACACTGTTATTTTCAATCAACTTAGGACCATACATTTACGGTTTTGGTTGCGGCTGGCCTTCGTCATATGCACCAATTCTACAGTCTACAGGAACACTGTTAACAAGCGGTCTATTAAATTCTGATCAATTATCATTGGTAACAGCAATAATGTGTGCAGGTGGTGTTTGTGGCACACTGCTTACGGGAGCAGTAATTGATCGTTTAGGACGGAAACCATATTTGTACATGGCAATTATTCCAGGAATGTTATGCTGGTTGTTGGCACTATTTGCCAAAAATATTAATTACCTCGTTTTGAGTAGAATATTAATTGGATATCTCGGTGGAGCAACTGTAGTTATCATTCCAATATATTTGATTGAAGTAACAGTTAAAAATATCCGTGGAGTAGTTGCATCATTCCATGTCTTTTTTATGCATTTTGGTGTACTAACTACCTACGCTTTAGGTTATTATTGTTCATATTTTGTTTCGAATGCAATCTATCTATTTGTTACAATTGTCTGGTCGGTGCTGTATCACTACCTGAAACGCCAACGTTTTTAATGAAAATTAATAAAAGGCGAGAAGCAGAAAAAAGTTTGTTGTTTTTTCGAGGTTTTAAAGAAAATGCTAGATTTGGAAATAGAAAATGTTTATCTGAACTTCAATCATTACAGAATTATCAAAACAATTGTAAAATAGAAACAGATGCTCAATTGAGATTCAGAGATTTTTGTAAGTAGAAATTTAATTTGCATATTTCAAGAGTTAATTAAACTTTGAAATTTTATTTGGAAAGTTTGAAGCTTAAAACTTCGTCTAAAGTTGTCATGAATTCATTAAAAAGACCATGGCGCTCGCTTATTGAATTATAAGTGTGTCATAAAAACAATTGTCAAGCGTGTCAAACTAATCATTTTCATACATGTTGGTTCGCAATTTGTTTGAAAAACATATAATGGGAAAAATTTGTTTCTAGAAGCATTTTTCTGAGTGAATCCTGTTTAAGCTACTTTCAACTACTACAAACAGTTGGAACATATCAGGCTGTGTCAGATTAAATGTCGTTTTTATTACAAAAGTTGTAATTTTTGAAATCATGAAATTATTGCTATTAAACAATTTTTTTAAAATATTTTGCTATGATGCACGGATGTAAGGCATTTTGGACTTAATGTTGGTGCAAATCCCGGCTGGCGCCTCAATTCGCAAACTCCACATACGTCCGAAAACCTTAGTTTTACGTCCTTGCATCATAATGTACTATTTTGGATATAAGTTGGAGAAAAAAATATTTTTTCTACTTCAAGCTACGAAAATGTCATTTTAATATATAGTAAAACCTCCTATGTGAAAGGGAAGCTTTTTCTAAGTAGTGACTGAAAATGTTTTCAGTCACTAGGACTGAAAGTAAATAAGTTTCGGTGGTCGCCTACAGGTGGTGGTTATTTAGAGGATTGAATATTTGATTTACTGTTTCTGTTCTTGTTTCGGTTGCTGTGTTTATTTCTGTCAATATCGCAGTATTTTGAAGGGATTGAATATTTTGATCGAATCGAATCGAAACTAATCATTATATCAATTGTTGTGTAATTGATTAATTAAACTAATAATGTATGTGTTTTTTTCTATATCGGAGAAATGGGAGCGATAAAATAAAATTTGTATCAGATATATCGTATAACTTTTCTTCCGATAATTAACTGTCAGATATAAAATATATTCTCTGAGTTCTTTCCGCCAAAAAAAAATAAAAAAAAATTTATTAAATAAATAAATAAATTTTATTAAAAAATTTATTTTTATTTGTTTTTAATTGAAACTTTACCTACAATTTTTCAAATTTATACTTTAAACGATGACTTCCAGTCGGTAAAAAAAATATCTGTAATATCTGTAAAAGTTTTTAGAGAAAATATATGAACTATTTTCAGTATTCATATTGTCAAATTCATCTACTAAAAACTTACAAAACGACATATCTAAATTTGACTGTGTAAAAAATAAACAATTATATATCGCATTTTTACCAGTGTAAAATAATGTTAGTATTGTATTCGCCTGTTATTATTCCATCTGTAGGCGAACACAATAACAACATTATTTTACACTGGTAAAAATGCTATATATAAATACAATCTTGTTTATTTTTTACACAGTCAAATTTAGATATGTCGTTTTGTAAGTTTTTAGTAGATGAATTTGTAAATATTATCATTTATATTTACAAGCGTAGAAAAAATAGCGTTTTCTACGCGTGGTAAAAACGTTTTTGAGTTCCTGAACTTATTCCACTCGACGCTATCGCGTCTCGTGGACAAACCGTTCAGTCACGCAAAAAGAGACGTTTTCACCACTTGTATAAAAATCTACTATTTTTCTACAATACATATAGTCTATTTTCATGCAGGTTTAATCCCCTGCTAATATAGGTTTTTTGCACGAGTATAATAGTAGATTATACCCCAAGGGAGAAAAGTGCATATTTTTCCCGAGATGTGTGTGGAGCCCAAAAGCGAAGCCTGAACACTACATTTCATTGAGGAAGATGACATGATCTCTCTCTCGGGGTGTATATACTATTTTTTCACAACCACAATATAATTATGATATTAAAAACTAAAATCTTATCATTTAAACAAAACGAAATTTTAAGTTTCATCATAGTAGCCGGTTTTATCTATATTTGTTTGAATTTACCGTCGTAAATGTTCCTGTTTCCATGAAAACTATCGTTTTTATCATGGTTTGTTTATTTTTTAATTCCTTAGGAAGTAAAAGACACAATTTGCTCCCGCAAATGAGGGAGCAGAATTGAACTTTATATTTAACTAGTGCAAAAAATCAATTTCGCTAAATAACAAATTGTAGTTGATGGCATTTCCATATAATTTAACAAAGTTTTAAAGTCAAAGCTACGAAAAACTAGTTTACTAGTTTGAATGTTATGTTGTCGATTTCTAATTTAATAATTTAAAATTTAGTAAACCTAAAGCAAATGTAGAAAAATTTACATTTCATACACAAGTACTGACAACCTCATCTCGAAGTTGGCAGTTTCAAACAAAGATGGCACATTCAAACAAAGAAAAAATACTTTCAAACAATTTCACCGTGATTAGAACACTACACGTTGACATTTTCCTGACAACAGAATTAGGCTTATTAGGCTTAAAACATTTTGACTTATATCATGCATTTTTCATTTCCAAATTGAAATATTTAAAATTAATTGAACTACATATATTTAATTTTCACATAAACCTTACGTGCGTTTGTCTCAGCTACAACGTTCTGTAGCTGTACAGTTGTTGAATCAATTTCGAAGTTCGATTCGTCATATCTGCCCCGTGGTGAGGTTGAGACAACTGCATTTCGATTGGAAATAGAACATGTTTTTCTCGCTAACGCGTCTCGTGAACAAATTTTCACTTACAAAAACATAGTGTTTTCATCTCTTGTTACTATTCTTGAAATGTTACTATTCTTGAAAAAAAAAAACCAAATCACGGTTGAAAAACTGACTTCATAATTTATTTTAATCAAATATTGCTGACAATTCAACTCACTAAATAAAGTTTCGATAAGGTTTAATAAAAACGCTTCATTTACTATTTTTAACAAATCAAAACGAATTGTTTCGATTATTTTTCTCTGGTGGGAAGGAACAGCGAATATTTTCGAATATTTTCGGCCTACTTAATATATAAATTAAAAACAAAAATTCACATACAAAATTATGTGAAAATGCAATTTGCAAATAGTAAAAATTTCCGTTTTCATTCATAAATGATTGCATGTTTATGTTTATTTGTCAAAAATAAATTACAAATTTATAACATTTATGCGCCTACTAAGATGAAATAATATTTTATTATGTATGATTATGTTGTATGAAATAATATTACTATTTCTGTTCATTAAATTGTCTGCTAAATACAACTCGTCACCAAATTATTAGTCGATTATTTTTCAACATTACCACTCATGCCATTTGAGGTTAAAAATTTCCCTCGTGCGCTACGCGTACTCGGGACCTCAAATGACATTCGTGATAATGATTATGAAAAATAATCGACTATTATTTGACGACTCGTGATATTATATATGATTATAATAAGAGATATTTAATGACACTTAAAAGATTATCCATATAGCGTATTTTTTAATTTCTTATTAAACCTTTGCAGTATATATATATATAGTATGTAGTATGTATAGTGTATACTATGTAGTTTTAACGATTTAATTTATCTTTTAAATATAAAGCCAAGAAGATTAATTTGGGCGTTTAGTATAGGGTATGTGACGCTTGTTTAGAGTTTAATTTTTTATTCCTCAAGAAAATTACAATATCGATTGTTGTAAAATCGTATATGTAAAGAAATAAATTTGTGACAAAACGTTAAATTATAGTAAATAAAAGCTTGCAATTTGTCAATATATTGAATTAAAAGGTCGAGAACATACAAACATTAAATTTTGATTTAATAAAGTGAATGTGATAAAAATGTTTCAGAAAAGCACAAGACGACAATATTTGGCAGCAGTGTGTCGTAAGTTGGATTTGATAATATGTTTTTCTAATGTAAAACGTTGAATTTAATCATTGTAGTAAACATAGGCGGTGTTATTTTTGGATTTGGTTGTGGATGGCCCTCATCATACATACCAATTCTACAATCAACAGAAACCACTTTACCAAGTGGACCATTGACACCCGAAGAATCATCATGGCTTATAGCAATAATAAGTCCTGGTGCAATTTTTGGTGCATTGTTTACGGGTGGGATCATTGATCGTCTGGGACGGAAAACAACTTTGTACATAGCCATTATTCCTGGAGTAATATGTTGGATGTCTGTATTATTTGCACAAAATATATATTATCTTCTTCTGAGCAGAATTTTAGTTGGATTTGTTGGTGGTTCTTTCTCATGCTTAATTCCTATATTTCTGCTCGAAGTAACAGACAAACATATTCGTGGAACAGTTGGATCGTATACTGTATTATTTATGCATTTTGGTTTACTAACTGCTTACACGTTAGGTTATTATTGTTCGTACTATGTTTCAAATTCAATTTATCTATTGGTTAGTATAACGTGTCTTGTTGGTGCAATATTCCTATATGAGACACCAGTTTATTTAATGAAAACTAATAAAACATATGAAGCAGAGAAAAGCTTAGCATATTATCGAGGAATAAAAACAAATGCTGGGATAAAAAATGGTGAAATTGTGTCTGAACTTCAGTTAATTATGGGACATCACCAATTACAAAACTGTAATTCTCAGCTGAGCGTCAGAGATTTTTGTAAGTAAAAAATTTTTATTCTATTTTTATTTCTTTGAATATTTTCAATAATTAAAACTGGCATTGCTCAAATGGAAGAATAAGAATATATTTGTTTTGTTATACATATATAAATTTTGTACGATATGTATTACAATACTAGGCGGTTTCCCGCGGGCTTTGTCCCCTCTTCTTAACTCCCCACACTACACTGTTCTTTTTCACTCTACTATAATGCAACCGGGCACTTCCATTACAATCCTGCATCTTTTCATCTATTCTGTATGCACCTTCTGCGTAGCTAATTTGACAAAACTTCAATATGTACAATAAATTTTTATACGAAATGTATTTCTGAATTATTTTGTGAGGCATGTTTAAGCACACATTGTTTGGCAGGTCACATTTTTAATGTACTAAAAATATGTCATTGCCATGTTACCCACAGGTATGAAAATAACGCGTTTTTGAGCGAGGTATCTCCAGTAGGCCTAGTTCTCGAATAATTAAAAATAATAATCTATAAAAAATCTATCTAAATCTAAAATCTAAAATCTATAAAAAATATCATATATTAAAAAATCAATTAAAAAAATAAGAAGGGGCTGAAATCTCAAAGCTTTGAGATATCAAGACTTCAGTCTGTGTTAAGGGATTTTATATAGTTTTCTCCCGAAGACTTTTATGAGAAAATTCTTTTAAATTTTTGGCAGTAATGTATATTGTAATGAGCAGCAGTTGGTTCAAGATCAAAGAAAAACTATCATCCATTTCAAAAGGTGACGGAATCAAAGGTGGAAAGAAAAAAGATTCTGACGACCCAAAAACCCAGCGGAACCAGGCCATCACCACCACTACAAATAATTACACACCTCTACTAATTCAACAAGTCATTTAAATTGTTTTATTGCTTACTTGAAAACATATTGGCAGATCGCTAATTTTTCATATATCCGATCTGATCAGCTAGAGTTCTGATTATTTTTCATTCATATATTTAAAAAGAAAAATTAAAAATTACGCTATCATTTCTCATTACCACTTTTTGAAATCATTGCTCCTACGTCAACAAAATGTCTGCGCAAAAACTTTATTTATAAGCGTAGCAAAGCACGCCGGGTCCTGCTAGTAAATTATAAAATTAGAAATCGACAACAAATCAAAATTCATATACTATGTTTTCATTGTTTTCGTGTTTTAAAAACATTGTAAAATTATTATATGAAAATACCATAGCAACCACAATTGGTTATTTAGCGAAAATAATTTCACTAGTAGAAAAAAACTATTTTCACAAAGGATTGTCTGCATCACGCTTTATGTTGTGTTATTTGTGAAAATGTGTAGAGGATTCTAAAGTTGATCTTTTTGAAGTATTTTGTTGGGTATAAGTTAGGAAAGTCACATTATCACAATCGTGGTAATGATGTAATTCATTATAGTGATACATTAATGCTGTTTATTGTTTCAAAGATTCAATTTTTTTTGTTAGATCATTTTTGTGATTGTTTAGTATTTTATATAGGTATTGATTGGGCTACGTAGCTCTGCAGCCAAATTCTGTAATTGTGAAGCGATGAAGTGATAAGTTTTTTAATGAAAAGAAACGAAGAAAATTTTATCACTTCACCGCTTCACAATTACAGAATTTGGCTGCAAGTTACAGTTTTTCTGGGATTTTATAAATGATGTTTGTCGTATTAGTGTAGGTGTGCAATCTTTGACTCTGGTAAAAACGTTATACATCCATTTTTATTTAAAAAAATTCCAAGCGGCAGGATGTCTGCTAGAAATAGGTAGATTTTGAGATCAGTTATGTGTACAAGTAGAATCTGATGTATCAGATTAGTTTAAACAAAACAAGCTAATGACAAACAGAAATCGAACAAATTTTAAAAAGAAAATTAGCTACATATAAGCAAAACTACATCTATGCAATTTTGCAACAAACAAATATCAAATCTTCCACAGAACATATGTGTGACAATGTATGACACTATATGAAAAACACACGGTAAACCTAATCCATATCATACGTCGTGCAATTACTGCGAATTATCATAATAGTTTATTTCTAAGAAAAAAAATTAATTTCTTCTATTCAAATCTTTTTATTTTTTTTCATTGATTGTTACAAGGTTTTTGCAAATTGGTGTTGTTGGGGATTGTTGCAAACTTTTTTGTTGAAACCGACAAGTCAAAAACCTCTAACTGCAGAGGTTTATATTTAAAAGAAACGAATTAAAATGTTTCCACAGATTCTAAATTTATAAAGTTTTTAAAAATATTAGTATCCAAACGACCATTATAACGGTTTAAAAAAAACAACCTTATTTCCTAGTAGAAAGCCTCTAGTTTCTTACCCATGAGTCGGATTTTTCTGATTTGAAGAAGTTTTTTGATCTGGCTTCACAAATGCGACCGTAAGAGTGCCGGTTGTTTCTATTGTTTTGTTGTTGCTATCAGCATTATGTTGAAGTATGTAAACTTTCTATTGATCTCCTTTTCAATTTTTGGGTAGAATATTTCCAATTTATTTGTACAAATCTTATGTTTGTCATAAGCACTCAGTTATAAAACATGTACAATGTACATATTGTTTTTTGTATGTATAATTATTTTTAGGGTTCCGTTTTTTATAACGAACTCTATTGGTAAGAGTAAAACGTGTTTCCCATTATATCGATTATCTTGTAAACCATAAATCCTATGGGAGCTAAAATTTGAGATGCGAATAAAAGTAACCTATTCCTAAAAGACGACGGGTTAAAAATAAATTAAGTTATTTCGTTTGTTTTAAAGGTATACAATGCGAGGCCTTTGAGAAAAAACATTTTTTTGCTTCACTTCAGTATGCCTTAAAAATGTATTTTGGAATTTCACACCCCACCATTTATTGTATAATTTTGAATATGGTCGATTTCTTTAAGTTTTATTGCCTCGATAAGCTCCGAACCTAATTGATAGAAAATCTTAAGATCTATTTGAAATGATAGAAAAATTGTTTTGATGAAAGTTTTTGATGAAAAATATATGGCAATGTCATATACTGAGAAGGGCCAAAAACACCATTTAAAACCCGGTCAAGCAGAGTGTCTTTTGAAAGAGTACTAATTTAAGAAACACAGTATTTTTTTTAGAATTTTGTAATGCCCATTTTTTGAATTATTGTTAGTTAGTTATTGTTAGTTAGTTTCGATGTTGATTGGCACTGGCATTTTTTCAGAATTTTGCGGTGCACAGATTTTTTTCATAATTGTCAAAAAAAGTGCAACTTTCAGACCGTTACCCGTCTCAAATAATTATATTTCTGCGTTTTTAGGGGATGGGAGTGAGAGAATTACTTTTGACATTTACGAGGAAAAATTCAATTTTATGTATGTTTGGTAGTTATGCAGTATATTGCAACACAACCCTTTGGTAATTATTTTTAATATTTAGTTCTTCTTTGTTTACGGCACGCTTGGCGAGCGACTTTTTTTTATACTGAGCTACTGTATGAAATCGACAAATAAATTAATAAATGTATAATCACATTTATTAGACTACACCGAAGAGTTTTTAAATAATACCAAAATATCATACATACCTTATTTTCAGATGAAATAAATTAAATCAAAACGCTTATCACTCTTCGCATGAAATTAATTCAATAATTTTACAACCAGTTTTTTCCATTTCTGGTGCTTTTAGGATTAAAGTTTTATCATTTTCTGCATCGTATTAATAATCGAAAATGCAATTTAAAATCTTGAAATAGTTTATTACATATAAACTAGTATAGAAACTTTTGAAGATTAATATTGTTTGTGTTTCTTCTGGATACTATAGGTGCGTTCGATTTAACTGAATTTTCTTAAAAACAATAACAATAAATATGACCATACATTTGAGCTAAGCTAAGTCAGTTATGTATTTTTCTTCAGCTATGCGAACCAAGTTTATGTTGTGTTTTGTACACAATTTACCACGCCAACAACAACTTACATAATTTACTATAACTATAACATGTCAGCTTTTTTCAGTGCGTCATTGCAAACCGTTAAAAATTCGTTGTTGATATTAATTGTTTTCAAGTTGGAAGTAGTAAGATCCGGATTGCTAATTTTTGTTTATTTCAAGACCTTGTTCGGATCAGCGGAAATAATTGTTTATGGATAATTTTAGAACATTATACTGCCGTAACGTTACTTCTCATAAGCTTCTTTATTTAAAATACTATATTTAGTATGTGGTTTTTAGCTTTTCTTGATTATGAAGGCCATACACAGCTATTTTTTCTTAATATTGTGACGATTATGGAATACGACAGAACACAACACAATAGAACATCTTTCGAGAAAATACTCTTTAGAGAAAATAGTTCCACAAAATAAATATAAAAATAAATAAATCAATAAAAGATAACAACGTAACCAAAGTAAACACGTAATAGGAAATTCTTGTTTATCTTATAAGAAAGAGAATCTATTAGAGAATAGGTATAAATAAACAAATTAAAAAGAGTAGATCTCACACCTATGTGTCAATATGTTTATGTTGATAAAGGAAGGAAAAAAGGTTTGTGTTCTAGAATATTGTAGAAATATCGAGGCTATTTCATGTAGTATATATAAGAGGTGTTGTTAGAGGATAAGATCAGTATAAAATTGTCAGCGATAGAATTGAGTATAAATTTTAGCAGTGATATAGGCGAGTAAAAATGAACAGTGTTATAAGTAGAAAGAAAAAGATTATTGTAAGTGAAAAATGATATTGTGAACAATTGTAATAGAATTATAAGTGGTGAATTATTGTTAGTACAAGAACAATTAAGGGGAATAGTAGTAGAAGAAATATTTTTATAATAAAATCTTGAACGAATAAAATTATAACGTTTAGAAAATCCTTTGTGTTTTAATTTCCTGATTTAGTGATCCAACTAAATAAATCTAACTCAGCTAAGAAACGTTACAATATGATGAATATCATATTTAAAATTTTAAAAATAATATTTAGTGATTGATTCAAATCCCAATGATATTGTTTATCATTGTTTATATTTATTTATTCCTAGAATTTGTTAAATGTTTTGAACACCGTTAACTTATATTAGTATTCCAAAGAGACTTAAAATTTACCACACCTTAAAAAAAATGATTTTGTTTTTGATTATTATAAAATAATCCGTTAAGAGTTATCTCGTTTTTCGTACAAGTGTATTTGTAGTGCTCCATAAATGTAATTGTATAATTGGAGACGGTCTCCAGTCGCAGTTTACATGCCTTCATTGTCCTAACTCCTTCTTTCAAAGGCTTAACTGCTTATATATACGAGATAACTGACCTCACTAGCATGATATATATATCCACTTTAGGATAGTTTTTTGTAAATAAAATGTGTTGTGCAATATTCATTACAACAATCATTTTATCTTGAATAATAATTTTATGGATCGTTATTATAATCTTACAAACCCCATTTTTCAGATAGAATTTAAAAAAGTATATTAATAACAAGACAACAGTTCTAAAGTTTTTTTCAATATTAAAAGATATTTAGTTACACAGTTTAGTTTCGGTAGTACACAGGAGTTTCTCACAGAACTCAGTAGACCGTTTCAAAGTTATCAAAATTAGTTGTATTACAAAGTTAAATTTATTTAAATAAAAATGTTTAAGAAAAGCACTAAGAAGCAATATTTCGCAGCATTGTGGGGTAAGCTGAATAGAAAATAGAAAAAAAAAATATGATGATATAAGGAATTATTCACAGTTAACCTTGGAGCTGTAATTTATGGATTTTGTTTCGGATGGAGTTCTTCTACGGTACCAATGCTACAATCTAATACAACACCGCTCCCAAGTGGACCATTATCATCAGAAGAATTATCATGGGTTGTATCAGTAATGTGTGCTGGTGGTATATGTGGAACAATAACTATCAGTGTCATTATTGATCGAATAGGACGGAAACCATCCTTTTTTACCGCGATTATTCCCGGAATGTTAAGTTGGTTATTAATTTTGTTTGCCCAAAATATATATTATCTTATAGTAGGAAGATTTTTAATGGGATTTATTGGAGGAGGTTGTCTGCTTGCAATTCAAATTTATGTAATTGAAATAAGTGAAAAAGAAATTAGAGGAGTTGTTGGATCATATACAGTGTTGTTTATGCATTCAGGTGTTCTAACGGTATACATTGTAGGGTACTATTGTTCGTACTTTTTGGCAAATGCTATCTATTTAGCGGTTACTATTATTTATTTGATTGGTATTACATTATTACCGGAAACGCCATATTATTTAATGAAAACAAATAAAATGAATGAAGCCGAAGAAAAATTGGCATATTTTCGAGGTGTGAAAAAAAATGCTTGCGTCAAAAGCAATGCATATGCGTGTGAGTTACAATTGTTAAAAGATAATCATAACAATACCAACAAGATGAATGAAATAGGATTAAATTATGATTCAAAAGTACAGTTCAAGGATTTTTGTGAGTACAAACTTTTAATTAACCAAAGATATCAAGATTCATATTTTATTTTGTTTTTGAGGAGTTTAAATTAATTTTTGAACATAACTTTAAATTACACGATTCACTAGCTACGATAGCTACCAAATTATTTCTACAAACATTATTTCGAAATTTAGTTACATATTATGTCAGAAAGATCTGACTATATAATCTAAACTTTTGAGCTCTTAAGTACAAAAAAAATCTTAAGTCATGGTGAAGTTATTAAAAACTAACTGTTTTTAATTAGGTTTGTACACCGTTTTTTGGACAATTTAATTACGTTCGTAACCTACAATTATTTTTCATGACAACTTGTACCATATTTTATATTTCAATACTAAAATGTAAAATTTATTATCTAATAACGGAAAATGTTTAGCGAATACGTTTGTCATGAATTTGGAATTCAGATTCGCAAACATCCATCAATTTTAACGATGGATTTTTCCTTGATGATGGCACACTATTGCTTGCTCGAAGAAGCGAGTCCTTATATTATTCAATATATGGAGTTTAATCAGTGAGAAACACAGTGTGTCACACGATCAGACAGTACATATACTACTAGATGGATTATTGGCAAACAAATTTTAGTTATCTTCGTGCAATTATTTTTAAAAATTTGTTTTTACCCTTTTATTTTATTTTTATTTCCTCGATTCTATCATGCAATATTGGCCTATGTTATATTTTAATCTGTGATAGGATTTATTATTTAGTTATCTATTCTTCAAAAAAAATATTAAAAACAAAAACAAACAATTTGCGTCCATCAAGGTGATGGAAGGCATATTGCCCACAGGCCACAACAACATGGATTCTAAGGGGTTGATAGTCTTAAAATATTTTTATGTGCTGTTGTGACACATATTGTAGTTCACACATTTTATTAAAAAATATTAAGTAAACACTGAAATTAAGAATGGATTAATTGTGATTAATTTGTACTGACAAGTATAAAGTAAAGAGTAGACATATTTCTTAAAGCAAAGTTGTTAAGTGCATAAAAGAATGAAAAAAATTTAAAGAACTTAGAGACCAGTGTTTTGCGTTTTACTTACAATTACATCTAAATTTTAACAACATTTGAAAAAGAATGTAAAATATTGATTTCACCAAATTTAATTTTATTTGTAACTGCAGCTTCAAATTTAAATTTCGTTAATTTAATTTATTCAATCTATTTAATTTATTTAATTTATTAAATTTATTAAATTTCTTAAATTTTTTTAGTTTATTTAATTTATTTTATTTTATTTATTTAATTTATTTATTTATTTTATTTATTTTATTTATT
This sequence comes from Diogma glabrata, assembly GCA_963693315.1. Taxonomy (NCBI): domain Eukaryota; kingdom Metazoa; phylum Arthropoda; class Insecta; order Diptera; family Cylindrotomidae; genus Diogma; species Diogma glabrata. The sequence continues at coordinate 6,404,550 of OY856186.1, read as the reverse complement.
TTATTTATTTTATTTATTTTATTTATTTTATTTATTTTATTTATTTTATTTATTTTATTTATTTTATTTATTTTATTTATTTTATTTATTTTATTTATTTTATTTATTTTATTTATTTTATTTATTTTATTTATTTTATTTATTTTATTTATTTTATTTATTTAATTTATTTTATTTATTTTATTTATTTAATTTATTTTATTATTATTATTTATTTAATTTATTTAATTTATTTAATTTATTTAATTTATTTAATTTATTTAATTTATTTAATTTATTTAATTTATGGTGAAAAACACGCGAAATCAGTAAAAAACATGCAATTTTGGAAATGAGGTTTTAATTTTGTATATATAGGTATTGGAATTCGTTGACATCAATAAAAAAAATTTTCTACGTTTTTAGTTTTTCTTTTTTAACCCTGTCTTAAGATACAGGGTGTTGGAAAATCAAGAAAGTGCTCGACCCTGGTGTATTGAAATGGCTCTACAGTCAAAACTACTGAACTGATTTTAATGTTATATAGAGGGATCAATCTTAGCTAGACGTTATTCTCTTTCTACGGAATTTAGTAATGTAAAATTAAATAAATTATAAAAAATTTGTAAAATATTTATTTTGAGTTAAAATTAAAAATTTATTATAAAAACATATACGTAAATCCAAAAAAAAACTGTTAATTTTTTAACTCCACTTTTTTTATGATGAAAAATTTTAAGACGTGTTGCAATAAAATTAATAAAAAAAACAAAAAATTTTCCCCTCCTGAATTTTTTATATAATGTTAGTAATATATGTGGAAGATATTAAAAAATCAAAAATTTAAAAAACATGCATTTCTAGAAAATCGAATTTGAATTTTTTACCGTTATTTTTCGAAAAGAAAATGTTCAAGGTCATATATGGTGAATTATTATTTTGATTAGCTTTGTTCAATACCTACATTTTGAGCTAGTATAAAATATTAAAATCAGTTCAGTAGTTTTGACTGTAGAGCCATTTCAATACTCCAGGGTCGAGCAATTTCTTGATTTTTCAACACACTGGACAGGGTTAAAAAAAAGGACAGGGTTAAGACAGGGTTAAAAAAAAAAAATAAAAACGCCGAGAATTTATTTTTATTGATATCAACGAATTCCAATACCTAAATATACAAAATTAAAACCTCATTTCCAGACCTTGCTGATTTCACGTGTTTTTCACCTTATTTAATTTATTTAATTTATTTAATTTATTTAATTTATTTTATTTATTTAATTTATTTAATTTATTTTATTTATTTTATTTATTTTATTTTTTTATTTTTTTATTTATTTTATTTATTTATTTATTTTATTTTATTTATTTTATTTATTTATTTTATTTTATTTTTTTATTTTATTATTTATTTATTTTATTTATTTTATTTATTTTATTTATTTTATTTATTTTATTTATTTTATTTATTTTATTTATTTTATTTATTTTATTTATTTTATTTATTTTATTTATTTTATTTATTTTATTTATTTTATTTATTTTATTTATTTTATTTATTTTATTTATTTTATTTATTTTATTTATTTTATTTATTTTATTTATTTTATTTATTTTATTTATTTTATTTATTTTATTTATTTTATTTATTTTATTTATTTTATTTATTTTATTTATTTTATTTATTTTATTTATTTTATTTATTTTATTTATTTTATTTATTTTATTTATTTTATTTATTTAATTTATTTAATTTATTTTATTTATTTTATTTATTTTATTTATTTTATTTATTTTATTTATTTTATTTATTTTATTTATTTTATTTATTTTATTTATTTTATTTATTTTATTTATTTTATTTATTTTATTTATTTTATTTATTTTATTTATTTTATTTATTTTATTTATTTTATTTATTTTATTTATTTTATTTATTTTATTTATTTTATTTATTTTATTTATTTTATTTATTTTATTTATTTTATTTATTTTATTTATTTTATTTATTTTATTTATTTTATTTATTTTATTTATTTTATTTATTTTATTTATTTTATTTATTTTATTTATTTTATTTATTTTATTTATTTTATTTATTTTATTTATTTTATTTATTTTATTTATTTTATTTATTTTATTTATTTTATTTATTTTATTTATTTTATTTATTTTATTTATTTTATTTATTTTATTTATTTGTTTTTTACTGTTAACTAAATAAATTTATTTATTTCTAACAGTAAAAATCATTTCTCCATTAATTAAAAATACTTTTTATAGGAAATGAAACGTAGAGTACGATGGTCATACTAAAAACTCATTATTTTGTTTCCCAATTTTTTTGAGAAACTTATTATGGGAAACAATACTTCGGTTTTCGACTAGAAATTTATAAAACATAAAAAGAATTATTTGGATGACATACAATGTAATTGAACA